>JAHDVF020000482.1:0-11098 GCA_022606425.2 Lepidostoma basale | reverse complement strand
TCGTCAAGTAAGAACTTAAATTTCCACGGTTAACATATATAGGAATATTTTTCGGGGTGAAACCGTGTTCCCTCCACCAACGTTTCGGAGGCCCTTGCGGCCTCCATCATCAGGGTGTTAAATTTTATTGTATCTCAATAGAGACGAAGAAACAAACTGGAAACTGAACATGGATGATCAAGGTGTTTACAGGACTTATGACCTGTCATTGGTTGGGTTAAGCGCACGCTTTATGTAATTACAACATTCCCCATTCCACCATTGTTATTATGATCATGCAATATACATTTTTTTGGAAGTTGTATATATACTCCAAATTCATACTTATTTTCACGTGTCAGTTCCAGCTAGCCATCTATGTAGATTTGATTGTACTAATTAATTGTTAAGATTAATCTTATACAATCCACCTACCAGCGGCATCTGTGAAGAATGATTGTTTAGCATTTAGCCAACTACTTTATTAACACAATGCAAAGAGGCTACCGCCTCCTAGCGCACTGTATAGAAGTCGCCTGGAGTAAACACTCCTATTTTATACGCCAAAGAATTGAAGATATCCTCCCCATAGAGGCTCGTCAAGTAAGAATGTAAATTTCCACGGTTAACATATATAGGAATATTTTTCGGGGTGAAACCGTGTACCCTCCACCAACGTTTCGGAGGCCCTTGCGGCCTCCATCATCAGGGTGTTAAATTTTTTTAAGTGTATCTCAATAGAGACGAAGAAACAAACTGGAAACTGAATATGGATGATCAAGGTGTTTACAGGACTTATGACCTGTCATTGGTTGGGTTAAGCGCACGCTTTATGTAATTACAACATTCCCCATTCCACCATTGTTATTATGATCATGCAATATACATTTTTGGAAGTTGTATATATACTGCAAATTCACACTTATTTTCACGTGTCAGTTCCAGCTAGCCATCTATGTAGATTTGATTGTACTCAATTAATTGTTAAGATTAATCTTATACAATCCACCTACCAGCGGTATTCGTGAAGAATGATTGTTTAGCATTTAGCCAACTACTTTTATTAACACAATGCGAAGAGGCTACCGCCTCCTAGCGCACTGTATAGAAGTCGCCTGAGTAAACACTCCTATTTTATACGCCAAAGAATTCAAAGATATCCTCCCCATAGAGGCTCGTCAAGTAAGAACTTAAATTTCCACGGTTAACATATATAGTGAATATTTTTCTGGGTGAAACTGTGTTCCTCCACTAACGTTTCTGAGGCCCTTGCGGCCTCCATCATCAGGGTGTTAAATTTTTATTTGTATCTCAATAGAGACGAAGAAACAAACTGGAAACTGAACATGGATGATCAAGGTGTTTACAGGACTTATGACCTGTCATTGGTTGGGTTAAGCGCACGCTTTATGTAATTACAACATTCCCCATTCCACCATTGTTATTATGATCATGCAATATACATTTTTGGAAGTTGTATATATACTCCAAATTCATACTTATTTTCACGTGTCAGTTCCAGCTAGCCATCTATGTAGATTTGATTGTACTAATTAATTGTTAAGATTAATCTTATACTATCCACCTACCAGCGGCATCTGTGAAGAATGATTGTTTAGCATTTAGCCAACTACTTTATTAACACAATGCGAAGAGGCTACCGCCTCCTAGCGCACTGTATAGAAGTCGCCTGGAGTAAACACTCCTATTTTTTACGCCAAAGAATTGAAGATATCCTCCCCATAGAGGCTCGTCAAGTAAGAACTTAAATTTCCACGGTTAACATATATAGGAATATTTTTCGGGGTGAAACCGTGTTCCCTCCACCAACGTTTCGGAGGCCCTTGCGGCCTCCATCATCAGGGTGTTAAATTTTTATTGTATCTCAATAGAGACGAAGAAACAAACCGGAAACTGAACATGGATGATCAAGGCGTTTACAGGACCCACGACCTGTCACTGGTTGGGCTAAGCGCACGCTTCATGCAATTACAACATTCCCCATTCCACCATTGTTATTATGATCATGCAATATACATTTTTTGGAAGTTGTATATATACTCCAAATTCATACTTATTTTCACGTGTCAGTTCCAGCTAGCCATCTATGTAGATTTGATTGTACTAATTAATTGTTAAGATTAATCTTATACAATCCACCTACCAGCGGCATCTGTGAAGAATGATTGTTTAGCATTTAGCCAACTACTTTATTACCACAATGCGAAGAGGCTACCGCCTCCTAGCGCACTGTATAGAAGTCGCCTGGAGTAAACACTCCTATTTTATACGCCAAAGAATTGAAGATATCCTCCCATAGAGGCTCGTCAAGTAAGAACTTAAATTTCCACGGTTAACATATATAGGAATATTTTTCGGGGTGAAACCGTGTTCCCTCCACCAACGTTTCGGAGGCCCTTGGGGCCTCCATCATCAGGGTGTTAAATTTTTATTGTATCTCAATAGAGACGAAGAAACAAACTGGAAACTGAACATGGATGATCAAGGTGTTTACAGTACTTATGACCTGTCATTGGTTGGGTTAAGCGCACGCTTTATGTAATTACAACATTCCCCATTCCACCATTGTTATTATGATCATGCAAGATACATTTTGGAAGTTGTATATATACTCCAAATTCATACTTATTTTCACGTGTCAGTTCCAGCTAGCCATCTATGTAGATTTGATTGTACTAATTAATTGTTAAGATTAATCTTATACAATCCACCTACCAGCGGCATCTGTGAAGAATGATTGTTTAGCATTTAGCCAACTACTTTATTAACACAATGCGAAGAGGCTACCGCCTCCTAGCGCACTGTGGCTAGAAGTCGCCTGAGTAAACACTCCCATTTTATACGCCAAAGAATTGAAGATATCCTCCCCATAGAGGCTCGTCAAGTAAGAACTTCTAAATTTCCACGGTTAACATATATAGAATATTTCGCGGAAACCGTGTTCCCTCCACCAACGTTTCGGAGGCCCTTGCGGCCTCCATCATCAGGGTGTTAAATTTTTTTTTTTTTTTATTGTATCTCAATAGAGACGAAGAAAACAAACTGGAAACTGAACATGGATGATCAAGGTGTTTACAGGACTTATGACCTGTCATTGGTTGGGTTAAGCGCACGCTTTATGTAATTACAACATTCCCCATTCCACCATTGTTATTATGATCATGCAATATACATTTTTGGAAGTTGTATATATACTCCAAATCCACACTTATTTTCACGTGTCAGTTCCAGTTAGCCATCTATGTAGATTTGATTGTACTAATTAATTGTTTAAGATTAATCTATACAATCCACCTACCAGCGGCATCTGTGAAGAATGATTGTTTTAGCATTTAGCAAACTACTTTATTAACACAATGCGAAGAGGCTACCGCCTCCTAGCGCACTGTATGTAGAAGTCGCCTGAGTACCACCCTATTTTATACGTTAAAGAATTGAAGATATCCTCCCATAGAGGCTCGCCAAGTAAGAACTTAAATTTCCACGGTTAACATATATAGGGAATATTTTTCGGGTGAAACCGTGTTCCTCCACTAACGTTTCGAGTTCCCTTGCGGCCTCCATCATCAGGGTGTTAAATTTTTTATTGTATCTCAATAGAGACGAAGAAACAAACTGGAAACTGAACAAGGATGATCAAGGTGTTTACAGGACTTATGACCTGTCATTGGTTGGGTTAAGCGCACGCTTTATGTAATTACAACATTCCCCATTCCACCATTGTTATTATGATCATGCAATATACATTTTTTTGGAAGTTGTATATATAATTAGTACAATCAAATCTACATAGATGGCTAGCTGGAACTGACACGTGAAAATAAGTATGAATTTGGAGTATATATACAACTTCCAAAAAAATGTATATTGCATGATCATAATAACAATGGTGGAATGGGGAATGTTGTAATTACATAAAGCGTGCGCTTAACCCAACCAATGACAGGTCATAAGTCCTGTAAACACCTTGATCATCCATGTTCAGTTTCCAGTTTGTTTCGTCGTCTCTATTGAGATACAATAAAAATTTAACACCCTGATGATGGAGGCCGCAAGGGCCTCCGAAACGTTGGTGGAGGGAACACGGTTTCACCCCGAAAAATATTCCTATATATGTTAACCGTGGAAATTTAAGTTCTTACTTGACGAGCCTCTATGGGGAGGATATCTTCAATTCTGTGGCGTATAAAATAGGAGTGTTTACCCAGGCGACTTCTATACAGTGCGCTAGGAGGCGGTAGCCTCTTCGCATTGTGTTAATAAAGTAGTTGGCTAAATGCTAAACAATCATTCTTCACAGATGCCGCTGGTAGGTGGATTGTATAAGATTAATCTTAACAATTAATTAGTACAATCAAATCTACATAGATGGCTAGCTGGAACTGACACGTGAAAATAAGTATGAATTTGGAGTATATATACAACTTCCAAAAAAATGTATATTGCATGATCATAATAACAATGGTGGAATGGGGAATGTTGTAATTACATAAAGCGTGCGCTTAACCCAACCAATGACAGGTCATAAGTCCTGTAAACACCTTGATCATCCATGTTCAGTTTCCAGTTTGTTTCTTCGTCTCTATTGAGATACAATAAAATTTAACACCCTGATGATGGAGGCCGCAAGGGCCTCCGAAACGTTGGTGGAGGGAACACGGTTTCACCCCGAAAAATATTCCTATATATGTTAACCGTGGAAATTTAAGTTCTTATTATTAGTATTGTTTTGTTGAATCGCTATACATCATTATAGCGCGAGCTAAATCGATGTAAAGGGTATAGCTATCATATTGATTCTCGTGACATGTGATAGGGAGCTAATCTATCGCCATTATATTGTCACGTGAATTCTACATCAGACCAAAGACAGTGTGAAATCACAGTGCCATCGCCAAGAATCAAACCCGGGACTTTAGGGGTGGCAATCAAAGTATTTACCACTCGGCCACGAAGGTCGATATTACATTATGATAGGAGCGAAATGAGAAGGATGGAGTGCCGCATCGGTTAAAGTGTGGCAGTCCATTTTTTCTGCTTACCATACCCATTACCTACGATGAGACGGCGTGATGGTTAGTTAGTTTAATGTGTTATTTCCCTTCTTCATTAATTCAATTAAAATCTTTTCCCTAGTGTATAATTAATACAAATGGAAACATCGGTTTTCTAGAAGACTTATTATATTTTTTGGAATGACATATTTTACCTTGCTAAGGCATTATCAAATTTAACTTTTTATCGCTCATCAGCGACTTCCGGCCAGTAGAAATCGGCGGCGACCTTTTTTTTTAGCTCATTCGGGAAAATCGAATGTCCGATTTTTGTTCCGACTATAACTTTTTTTTTCATTGTGTATTGAACGCGGCACACCTGCATCCGGGTCATGGCACACCAGTGTGCCACGGCACACCGGTCGCGGGGCACTGCCCTAGACTACCACCCGATATATATTTCTCCCGTTTTAATAAAAAACCCTGCAATAAAGTTTCTGCAATCAATTATTCATTGTTGTAATGAATAAATGCAGTAATAATCTTCATATTCTTCTTCTTCTTCTGATTGTAGATCTTGCGATCTGTTTTTGCATAATTGTGATGAGGCTGACCAGCCTTCTCTCCATCTCTTTGGTGGTCGTCCTGGTAGTCGACGGCCCTCTGGAGTCTTGTGTACCACGATCATAGGAATTCTTCCTGGATCCATTCACTCGATGTGATCCCTCCAGAATCGTCTTCTTTGCCTACTCCATCTCACTATGTCTTCAATTTTGCAGGATTTGCGAATTTCTTCATTGTGTATCCTATCTCTAAGGGTTCTCGCCACAATTGTTGGAAATGTTCTCATTTCTGCTACTCTTAAGAGATGGGTTCTGACAGTGTTTGCTCTTGCTTCGATTCCTTAAGTCATATGGGCCTGACGTATGTTTTGTAAATTCTAATTTAGTAAAGTAATATTATCATCCAGTTATAACGGTAATACGCAACACGCTAAAGAAATTAAACACATGTGATAATTTTCAAAATAATTATTTCTATATGCTTATCCTCCTTCTGAAACTGTTACATACAAATTATATTTCAATTCATTCCAATTAGACAGCAGTACTGAGTACGGATTAGGGAGTCGACGAAGGCAAAGAAAAACGTTACATGACCAAATTGATAAAATTTTAAATTTCGGTCGTTTCTGTATGGATGTGAAATAATCTGAAAAGGTTTGTCAGGAAAGAGTAGTGTGGCGGTCCACTTTCATTGCCTACCCCAAGGGAGAAATTGCATGATGGTTCGTTGCTGTGGTTATTGTTACATAAATTTATACAAATTATAAACGATAAAAACCGATCCATATTCAAAACCAGGTACTTAACAGAATGTGTACCATATAATGTTTATATTAAAAACCTTCAAACTAATAATAATTAAATGAAAATATTTGTTTTTAAACAACTTCCACTTATTGTCTTTAAATCGACAGCGACCGATTTCGCCAAGCTAGCTGGCTTTGAGCCATTGGTCTGTACCGACAGACGATGACTCTAGTCTGTCGAAGCCAGCTACTCTGACGAAACCGGTTGCAGTCGAAAAAAGACAATAAGTGGAAGTAGTTAATAAAAAACATATTTTTCATTTTATTATTATTTAAAATGGACTTCCATCAAGGTATTTCAATAAAATCACTAGATTATCTTCAAACTAAATTTAACGCTATTTATGAACCTAAAATTTTTCATATGTTAAAGCAAATGAACGAAATTTACAAAACACACTTAAATGAACAACGCTTAAACTAATATATATTTTTAGACTAATGCAATTCTATAACAAAGGTTAGTTCTCGAAGCTGGAGATCCGTATCTTGAAGATTTCCGAACGTTGAAAGGTAATCCTTGCTATTTTTCAAAACGAGCGCTTAACGTGAATGATAGAAAGAATTTTAAATGTGACACTGAGAAATTACATAACTACCCCATAGTTTACTCTAGAATTCTTAAGTTACTGATACGGAAGAAAGAAAAAAAATATGAATTTATGTAAAATCTTTTGAGATAAAAATCTGTGAACATTTTCGTAGTTCGTTTTAAAAATAAATGGAGAATTTTTTTCCATGCTTACACAATGATGTAAAACTCCTTCTTAATACGAATGAATGTTTAATTACAATTTATTGGAATGACATGTTTCGCCTTTCTAAGACATTATCAAATGTGTTAGAAGATATAATCATTAATCGTTAATTGCATAACCCACATTGCCCCTCTTTGCCCCACATACCGGGGCAAAGTGGGACAAATGCCACTTTTAATATTATTGGTCATAAAACCCGGATTAAGACTATTATAATGAATGTCTATATGCAAAATCACGCATCAGATTCCAAATAGTGTATTAAAGTTCAGATAGGATGTGTAGATCTATTATGTCCGATTTTAAGAGCCATCTAACCTTAAGGATCCAGTATGCCCCCTCTCCCCTACTTTTGATTATTCCGTAAAAAGGCGACATGTATCATTCCCAAAAATTATAGAAAAAAATACTTTTGCAATTTAGATTTTTTGACAAACAATTATATTATTTGACGATTTGTTCTTAATTCAATGAAAGGATCATTAAGATGGTTTGGACACATGGAAAGAATGAATGAAGAGAGAATGGTAAAAAACGTATACGTTAACGATGTAAATGAAATTGGAAATAGAGGAAGACCGAGGAAAACGTGTAACGATCAAATAATCAAATTTTGAATATCGGCCACGTGAGGAGTCAGAGAAATCGACGCGCGTGCATGACACGAGGTATGGATGTTGAGGAATCGAGAAAAATATATCAGGAAAGAAATGTGTGGCAGTGTGATGGTTAGTTAGTTAGTATATTTTGTCTTAATCTAGTTCTCGCGTTTTCATAATTTTCTTGAATTTGACATATTTTGTACTTTAATAAAAACCCTTACATGGTCTAATGGTTAACCAAATTAGGCACCGTTACCAAAATGATGATTTTGGGTTAACTCAAACACTGGCATATTCAATTAGCCCCGTTATTTGATAACCTTTCCTCAAGGAACATTTTAGATGGACACATTTTGTGAAGAAGCCGTTTTAATCAACATTTACGCAGAATCATCGCTGAAGAGAATAACCAGCACCTTCATTAACCTGAATTATAGATATGGTATATCCCTCAGATGGTGCCCGACAGTGGCGTGGAGTGACAACTTACTGAACATTAAATAATAAAAATTAAAATATGTAATAAAAATTTTTTTAAACTTTTGGATGAATCGCAAAAAATGTAGTGTGACATTTTTGAAAATTACCTATTAAAAACATTTTTTTAACTAACTAACTAACTAACTAACTAACCATCACACCGTCTCCCCGAAGGAGTAGGCAGAAAGAATGGACTGCCACACTTTTCTTTCCTGACATATTTCTCTCGCTTCCTCAACATTCATACATCGTGTCATGCACGCGCGTCGATTTCTCTGACTACTCACATGGCCGACATTCAATATTTGATTTATTTGATGGTGCCACGTTTTCCTCGGCCTTCCTCTATTTCTGGTTTCATTTACATCATTAACATATAATTTTTTTACCATTCATTCTTTCCATACGTCCAAACCATCTTAATGATCCATTCATTTTTTTGTTCATGACACCATCATTCGCACCGCATTCACTTCTTATATTTTCATCCGACACTCTATCAAATAAACATATTTTAATTGTATCTCAATAGAGACGAAGACGCAAACTGAATATGGATGATCAAGGTGTTTACAGGACTTATGACCTGTCATTGGTTGGGTTAAGCGCACGCTTTATGTAATTACAACATTCCCCATTCCACCTATGTTATGATCATGCATGACAAATTTTTGGAAGATGTAATATATACTTCAAAATCCATACCTATCTTCATGTGTCAGTTTCAATTATCCATCTATGTAGATTTGGTTGCACTTGTGAATACATTCAAGATTAACTTATACAACCGACCCACTAACGCCATCTATGGAGAATGATTTTCAGCATTTAGTAAACTACCTTATTAACACAATGCGAAGGCTGTAGCCCATAAACGCATTGTTTTAGAAGTCGCCAGGAGTATTATTCCATTCTAGTTGCCAAATAGTTGACCACAGTCATAAGTCCTGTAAACACGTTGATCATCCATATTCAGTTTGCGTCTTCGTCTCTATTGAGATACAATTAAATTTGAATTGACCACCCTTTGGTGAAAATCCAGAATTTCGTATACAAGTATAAGTACATTCACAAAAATAAAAATATATTTAAAAAATCTATTTTATATTGTACTTTTGGATGAAACACATAATTTGTGGTGTGACATTATTGAAAATTATTTAAAACATGTTTTTAAATGTACAATATTTTTAAAAAATGTTGCCAACCAAATATGTCAGTGGGTCTGGCCCGTTGTCCTTGAATGATGGTCTCGTTTAATGGGTTTTTTTTTTAAATATTTTGAGCGTTTACTGGTAGTTTTTCATTGTCATTAGCATTTAGAATTAACATATCATGATTTAAGGTAGTTGTAACTGTAAATAGTTGAACAATTCACTATGAATATTCCATTTTATATATTATATTACACAATAGAGAAAAAAGTGAAAAAAAAATGCCATCATAGAGATATGCAACTCTCACGAAGGTTCTGATTATGGCATATAGATCAATCTTTCTTAACTTAATTAACCGTAAATAATCACCCCCTTTATCACAGTAAAATTATCCAGAACTCCCCGACCTCTACAACAAATAACGGATAGGGGTAAATAGGGTACCTACGTATTTTATCCAATGAATTTCCTACTTCAAATAAAAAATGATCATAGTGTGAATAAAACACGCGCTTACAAATTGTTACGTGTAGTTTATTTAACATAACTTATAAAATCAAAGCTCATAAAGAAAGTGTATCGGTGTGCATAGCTCGTAAATGTAACGCACTCGAACTTCTGCAGCGCCCCCTAAATGCTGGAAATTTAAAAAAGCACCGCCAGCCCTCCAAAACGCCCACAAAGGGGCGCTAGTGCCCCAGTTAAGAAACACGAATTGATGGTTAGGGTTTTGTTTTGTAAAACTCCATTATTAATTTATATTAGGTGTATAACTTTGCTTCTGCCGTTTTGCAATAGATGGCAGTAGCGGTAAGTGGTAGTTGGAATAAATAGATCATAGATGTCATACAATAAGCTTCAGTATTTGTAAACATAACGCCATCGAAATATTAGTCGATTTGTGTCTGCATCATAAAGTTATTCCCGATTAAACATGTCAGCTTACGAGCCAAATTCTCGTCATTTGCGGGAGGTTTTAATTTTATGCTTTAATATGAAGAAATCTGCGGCTGAGGCTCATCAAATGCTCTCAAATACCTATGGTGAGGCCGCTATTAGTGAAAGAACGTGCCGAGAGTGGTTTCAACGCTTCAAGAACGGTGATTTTAACGTCAAAGACCAGCATGGCGGTGGAAGAGAGAAGGTTTTCGAAGATGCAGAATTGGAGGCATTACTTGATCAAGACTCGTGTCAAACGCAACAAGAATTTACAGGATCATTGGGAGTGACGCAACCAGCCATTTCAAAACGCCTGAAAGTCATGGGAATGATTCAGAAACAAGGAAATTGGGTGCCGTACGAGTTGAAGCCGAGAGATGTTGAACGGCGTTTGTGTGTTTGTGAACGGCTGCTTGCAAGGCAAAGACGGAAGGGATTTCTGCATCGCATTGTGACTGGGGACGAGAAATGGGTTCATTACGAAAATCCCAAGCGCAGAAAATCATGGGGATATCCCGGCCATGCTTCCACGTCGACGGCCAAACCGAATATTCACGGTTCCAAGGTTATGCTCAGTATTTGGTGGGATCAGCTCGGCGTAGTGTATTATGAGTTGTTAAAACCGACTGAAACAATCACAAGCGATCGTTATCGAACGCAATTAATGCGTTTGAGCCGAGCATTGAAAGACAAACGGCCGCAATACAACGAGAGACATGATAAAGTGATTTTACAGCATGACAATGCTCGACCCCATGTTGCGAAAGTGGTCAAGACATACTTTGAAACTTTGAAA
>JAHDVF020000481.1:0-125750 GCA_022606425.2 Lepidostoma basale | reverse complement strand
AGGCCATAAAAGACGAAATGAGTTCTTTCACCAAATCTCTCTCGTACGTCGATGGTCGGATGGAAGACTTTGAGAAGAGATTATCAACCTTTGACGACAGGCTAAAGAAGGTTGATGGAGTTGAGAGTTCCGTGTCACAATTGAGCTGCAGAGTGGAGGAGCTGGAGCGGAGGGCTAATGATGCGGATCAGCGGGCGCGTATTTGTAACGTCGAAATAACCGGACTTCCAGAGCGCAACAACGAGTGCCTTGTTGACATGGTCATCAAAACAGCTAAACAACTGGAGGTCAGCCTCGAGGTACGGGACATTGACCATGTCACAAGAGTCGCCCTGAAGTCTCCGGTATCTGGTCGACCAAGGCCGATAATAGTCCAGTTTCACAACAGGATGGTGAAGGATTCCCTGATTGCTGCTATTAGAAGGAAGCGTGGTCTATCCACTGGCGATTTGGGGATTTCTGGCTCTCCTGTGCCTCTCTTTGTCAACGAGCACCTCTCTATCCTTAACAAGCAAATATTCCATGCTGCACGTTTGAGATGTAAGGAAAAGGGATTTCGCTATACCTGGACGAGGGGCGGCTCAGTATTGGTTCGAAAGAGCGACGGTTCCCCGGCGATTGCAATCAAGAGTATCCAGTCCCTCGAGAGAAGCATCATATAATTTTAATTTTAACAGTTTTATCTTGATTTGTTTTTGCTCATTCCAATTAATATTTATATTACTACTTATATCTTTTTATAGCACCTCTTTTGCTCCATACATGTCCGGCATTCGTCGTCTCTGTGCGGTGGTTCCTGTAACAGCATCACCTTTCCGCAGTGTACTTGTGTCTTTATTACATTCAATGCATACTTTATTCAATTTCATTTTCAAACTTCGGACTAGGCGAGGCCCTTAATATTTACCTGCAGAATACCAGGGGTTTGCGTACTAAAACTGATGTTTTTTCTCACAATTCCTCAATTGGTGACTATTCCATTTTGGCTATATCTGAAACATGGCTTGGTCCTGACATCGCTTCTGGTGAACTCCTCGACTCCAGGTACAGTGTTTGGCGATGTGATCGCGGCTCGCGTGGTGGGGGTGTACTGCTAGCATGCTTGTCCCACCTTAATCCCGTTGCTAGACCAGAGTGGACTTGTGACGCCGAATCCATTTGGATATCACTAACACGTGGTGCGAGCGGCCTCCCTAGAAATAATCTAAACATCGCTTGTGTGTACATACCCAAGGGATCTAACTATGCTAATTGTGTTGACAGCTTCCTAAATTTACTCTCCAGGCTAGTTACTGACCGGCCTGAAGACGACTTTCTTATTCTAGGTGACCTTAATATGTCAGACATTGACTGGTCTTGTAACACAACCGACCAATCATTGCTTCCTTCCAATTTTTCCTCTACCTGCTCTTCTTTACTTGTGGACTATATGTCTCTTCTCGGTCTTCACCAGTATAATTCAATTAAAAACTCACTTAATCGTACCTTGGATCTTATACTTAGTACTTCCCATTTTGTCTCCGGAGTGTCTCGATCTGCTTTTCCACTTGTACCCGAGGATTTCCATCACCCAGCTATTGAATTAACTCTATCATTTGAACCTTCTCAGCTACTACGTGAACCCCAACGAGCCGTTCATCTTTTTAAACATGGAGACTATGAATCAATTAATATTTTTTTATCTGAGGTTAATTGGTCAAATATTCTATCCACATATCCCCTCGACGCTGCGGTAGATGCCTTTTATATCGTGTTGAATAACTCCATTGAGCAATTTATACCCCTCCGACATTTTAAGAGTAACTCCAATTTTCCAGTTTGGTACAATAGTTCCCTCATAAAACTTACCAAAGAAAAGATCAAATATCACAAGCGGTTTACCAAATATAAAAATTCCCTTGATTATCACACCTTTTCTTTACTGAGAACTCGCCAAAAGCGTATGGCCAGGAAATGTTTTTCTGAGTATATTCACTCTACCGAAATGAATATTACTAATAATCCAAACTCCTTTTGGCGATTCGTCAAGAGCAAGTACAAGAATAACTCCCTTCCAAAGATAATGTCTATTGATGATAATAAATCAATAAGTGGTGGCAGAAATATCAGCCATGCGTTCTCCACTTATTTTCATTCTGTCTTTGATTGTGACACTACCCCCAGTACTATAAACTCCTACGAGCCCTCAAACACCACTAACATCGGAAGCTGTCTTACGGACAGGAACACACTTGCCAGATATTTATCAGGTGTCGACACCAACAAAGGTGCTGGAAGTGATGGAATACCGCCATTATACTTATTTAACTGTGCAAAAACCCTCGCTGAACCTCTTTCTATCCTTTTTACCCGTTCTCTATCTGAAGGTTGCTTTCCAGATAAATGGAAAGAAGCCTTTATTATTCCAGTTCACAAATCAGTACCCAAAAGCTTCATCAAGAACTATCGTCCAATCTCCATTTTATCTGCCATTAGTAAGATTTTCGAGCGTATTGTATATGACCAATTATATCCCTCTCTTAAATGTGTTCTGAGTGATCAACAACATGGTTTCCTCCGTAATAAATCTGTTTTATCCAATCTGATACCGTTCACTGACTATATTATTTCAAACATGCATCGCGGACTCCAAACTGATGCCATATACACTGACTACGCCAAAGCTTTTGATAAGGTAAACCACAGCGTACTCCTAGATAAACTTGGCAGACTTGGAATCCACGGTGACCTTCTAAGATGGATAAATTCATATATCAAAAATCGAAGACAGGCTGTGGTGATTGGTGGCTTCAAGTCAGACTTCGTGGGAATTCCATCCGGAGTTCCTCAAGGCTCCCATCTGGGACCCCTCTTCTTTATTCTTTATATTCATGATATTGGCAACTGTTTCCTCTACTCCAAACACCTCCTTTTTGCTGATGACATGAAGGTCTTTCTGAATATTTCTGACATATCCGATTGCCATAAACTTCAATCTGATCTCGACAGACTCTCTGATTATTGTAAGATAAATAAACTGACCCTCAATGCTGACAAATGTCTCAAAGTTTCGTTTTCTCGTAAAATCAACCCGCACAATCATGACTATTTTATTAATAACACAAGATTATCTAACTCAGATCGCGTGCGTGATCTCGGAGTCACAATGGACTCGAAACTCACTTTCGTAAGTCACATTGATGGCATTTTAGACAAATCCTACAGGACATTAGGATTCATATTGCGTACATGCAAACCCTTTCAGAACATCACAGCCCTCAAAGTTCTTTATACAACCATGGTTCGCTCACTATTCGAATACGTATCTCCCGTTTGGTCTCCTTACTATGCAGCGCATATTCAACGCATCGAAAGAGTCCAAAAATTTTTCATTAAACACATTAATTTCAAAATGTGCAGGTCATTTGCGAATTATAATTCTGCCCTTAAATTTTATTCCTTGGACTCTCTCGAAAATAGGCGAACAATCAATGATATGATGTTGCTTCACAAAATCATTCACTTCAAAATAGACAACTCCGAACTTCTTAGTAAATTATTACTGAATACCCCTATGCTTCTCACAAGACACACTGCGAACCAAATATTCCACCTTCCTGCTTATCGGACTAACTACGCTCAGAGTGCGGCGGTGTACCGGACGTGCGACATGTACAATAAGTGCTTTAATAACATCGATGTGTTCCATCTTAATGAAAGTGATTTTAAAAAAATGGTTGGAGCAACCCTTCGGGGCGAATGAAATTAGTTACTCTATTTTTTTTCTTTTCTTGTCTTTTTCTTTTTTCTTTTACATTTTAAAATTGTATTTTATTTTTAATTCATTATTACTAATAGTTTTCTCTTTATCTTATAAAAGTGTTACTTTATTACTCTTATATATTTAACCTTATGTCAGTTGTTATATAATATTTGTGGTAGCATGTAATTGGCCTTGTTTTGTTGTCTCTATGTGTTTATACTCATATACTGTAATTGCTGTTTGTTACCCTCAATAATAAAAAAATAAAAAATAAAATATATATATATATATACATATATATATATTATATATTGTTGTTGGTTGTTGGTTATTAGCATATATATATATGGTGGCGTTATTACATACATACATGCTGCTATGCTGGTTAGCTGCTGAGCGCTGGCGCCGTTGCCGCTGCTGCTGCTGGCGTTGCTGCGCTGCTGCCATGTTGCTGCTGCTGTTGTTGTTGCTACAGCGCTGCCATATGCTGCTGCTGGCTGCTGGAGCAGGCAGCAGGAAGCAGCTGCGTTGCTGCTGCTGGCTGCTGGCTGCTGGCTGGCGTTGCTGGTTACAGGCAGGCAGCAGCAGTTGTTGTTGGGTTGTTGCTGTTGAGCGTTGCTGGTTGTTAAGCGCCACCATGGTGCATGTTGCATTTTTCTGTTGATATTTGCTACTGTATGTATGCAATTAAGCATTCGACTAAATCGAAAATTAAAAAAAAAACTGTTTTTCATGTGGTAACATATTTATCGTAGAAATCAATGTTTCGCATACCTTAGTAATTTTCTTTGTCGCCTGGCTTAAGAATAAAATTTTCTAACTGTAGGAATTTACGAAATCGTTTTATGTACTTTCAGTCACGCACCCATCACCGTGATACTTTCGGTGCCGGTGTGGTTCGTGGGGGGTGGGAGCCCGGGGTAGCAGGGGGCAGCAGGGGATCAAACGTTGTACTGATACACCTGCCGCACAACTAAATTGGTCATTCATAATAAATATTCTGGAGGTCAGCTGAGGTGCGATTAAAATTTTAAAGTCAGAAACACTTCATCGTGTATTAATTACAAGTTTAATCGATTCTGAGAACTTTAACACACATTCGGTATTCATGGAATATGGTCAATCATATGCTTAGTACAATTTGTAGGCGTAATTAAGAAAAATTAAGAAATAAAAAAATGGTCTTCCTAGTAAAGGGGATGGGCGTTAGGCTAACAACCTAATCTCTTAAAACAACCAACGTTACGAACACTTCAAGAAATTCGTTTCTTAGAGAAGGCTGAGACCCAGCAAGGGTTGTAGTACCGGAGAAAAAAAAACGAGAAATCAAAAAAGGCCGATTGAAATGTGGTATACTGAAAAAAATAAGTAATTCGTTTTAAATGGTGTTATTATATTTATATAAGACAATTAATTTTTAAATACTATGCTTTAAGACACGTTCTCGATATTTGTAATTTATATTTATATTGAGATTATATAGTATGCGAAAAATGCCTCCCTATAGCGGGTTACCAAGTTGGGAGGCATTAAAACCATGTATTTGGTAAACGATCAATAAAAAAAATTAAAATTTGAAGGCAGCCGAAGAGATGAAAAGATGGCTGGACGTCATCATCACACGAAAATTTACCACCGCAAACAGGTCATACAACCTAAACTATGAATAATGCGAATTTGTTATTCAAATTAAATATGTTATTATCATTGATTGTGATCATCGTCGATGAAAGTTTATATGAAAAAAACAGAAAATAATCTTTTTTTTAAGGTAACCCTTAAGTAAATGAAGAATATAATCTGATCAAGAAGATTGGAATATGAAAATCAGTAGTCATGGGGTGGCCTTTGTGACAGAGTGGCAACAGCTGTGAGTGCCACACCAAAGGTTCCGGGTTCGATTCCCGGCGATGACAGTGTGATTGGTTTGTAGCAAAGTGTAAGATTATTGCTCTTGGGATACCAATTGGGCCTTTAATGTGGTATTACCAGTTGCTTTTCACATTTTTTTATACTGCAGGTTATTTTGAACAATTACTGTATTATTTTTTTAAAATTAATGATTCTCATGATATCTGATAGAGAGCTAGTATCATATATCGCCATTTGTATTGTCCCGTGAATTCTACCAGAAAATAACAGCGTGATTCAGTTATTCAGTAAAAAACATTGCAGTATTTATTATTTCATTTTATTTTTCTGTATACAACAGGTTGTTACGGTATACAATTATTGTAAAGCTTTTGTTTTTAGCTATTAGATAAATTCTTATGACATGTTATAGGTAGTTTATCAATTGCAGATCACAGACAGCGTGACAATTACACTATCATCGTCGGAAATCGAATCCGGGACTTTCGGTGTGGCACTCAAAGCTTTTGCCACTCTGCCACGAAAGTCGTAATATTTTTTAGTTTTATCAATATAGGCATTAAAATTATAAAGTTAATAACCTTTTACAAGTATATATTATATAATATATTAATTGTTTCTTGAACAATGATGTAAAACTTCATATTGAATAATTAATACAAACGAAAAAGACAGTTTTCTAGAAGTTTTATTATATTTTATGGGAATGACATACAATAAAACTTCTAAGTCATTATTAAATGTGACGAAACTTCAACTCGTTGCAGTTTTTATAAACTAGTAAATCGAGTAGAATATAGTAATTAACGAAAATTGATGTGACTTAATACATTTTTATTATTTAAGTATAAATTATATATGATACATACAGTTAACCATTTGTTAACGTATAATACGCGAATAAGCGTAAGCATAATATACGATGCGGATGAAAGTTGAGGGAAATTATAGATGCTAAGGATTACGGAGGGTAGCTCGGAGCGGCGAGGCTAATCAATATTGGAGCTTTCAGGGTCGTGCCACTGAAAATCGATGGACGTATGAATCGCATGAAACATTAGTGATCTCTGAAGGACAAGCTGTTATGACAAAGGGTTCAGAGTAGTGTATGAAATTGGTTGTTTGAGAAATACTCAAATATTCTCTTCTTGCACTACGGTATGCGACCAATTTTACGCGATAACCTCAATTCCTACAAATCTATTTATATGGCAATTAATCAATGTCTTTAGGTTTTATCGAGGTACAAATAAACTTGATATACTATTTTGTTAGGCGAGTTGTGATTTAATTAATACAAAAAAGGTCTGTTAAGCATTATGAAATGCTTTAGAAAAATAGCTATTCCTTCTGCCACAAGACATAACTGCACTCCCTTTATTTTGTATTTTTATTGTAGGGTACAGTGATTGTTATTACAGTTAAATATGTTATTGACACAGTGATTGTTAATACAGTTAAATAAAGCTATAGAACTACTTTACCAAAGGGAAACATGTCATTCCCATAAAATATAGTACAAGTAATTCATTAAATAACAGATGTTTTAAAATAAAAAATCTTACAACTATCCATCTTACACCACCATAGATCACATCCATACCATTAGGCAGATTATCCAGAAAATAGAAGTATAATCGCCCCCTATGCTTTGCCCTTGTGGACTGTGAGAAGGCCTTTGACTCTGTCGATACCTGGGCTGTTCTGGAATCTCTGCAGTAAAACCAGGTTGATTGGAATTACCTGCAGGTGTTAAAATGCCTTCATAATAATGCCACAATATCCGTGCAAATCCGAAACCGAAGACCAAACCGATTGAACTACAACGGGGAGTCAGACAAGAGGATGTGATATCTTCGAAGCTGTTCACCTGTGATTTGGAAGATATATTTAAAACTCTGGACCGGTTTGAACGTGGCCTAAACATTAATGGCGAGTGCATTTCCCACCTTCGATTTGCAGATGACATTGTCATTCTGGCGGAATCTGTGGGGGAACTCGAAGGCATTCTTAATGAACTGAGCACTGTAACCAGACGAGTGGGTCTCGGGATAAATTGGGACAAGACGAAAGTCATGTACTCGTAAGACGAAAGTCATAATGAACATATTACCCCGAAATCAGTAACCGTCGATGGGTTGGCTCTTGAAGTGGTACAATAATACACATATCTTGGCCAAATTATTCAATTAGGACGAAACAATTTCGAGAAAGAAGCCGATCGAAGAATTCCGTTGGGTTTGGGCGGCCTTTGGAAAATTATGTCATGTTCTCACCTCTAAAATACCACAATGTCTCAAGACTAAAGTCATGACGTACGGAGCCGAGACGTGGACACTGACAAAAGGTCTAGTCTACAGATTCAAGGACGCCCACGCGCCATGGAAAGAACCATGCTTGGAATGTCCAATGCTTGGAATAACCTTGTGGGACAGATTTAAAAACAAATTTATTCGACAGCAATTTTCATTTTTATTGATGATTAAAAATGGAGTTAAACATCATTGTTTAACGTTGATTTATTTTTTTGTACTTGATCAATGATGTATAACTCTAAATTGAGTATTTAATTGAGGTACTATAGATTTTTTAATTTTATTCAAAACACATTATATGCTCCGGCATGTGTAAGCATTTTCAAATGCGATAATACTCCAACTACCATAAAATAAATTCAACAGCAAATAAAATGTAAGATAAAATATAATTTAAAGAATACGTACGCTTTCTTCTACATCAAATACCCAAAATGGAGTACCTAGAATTTATTTTTAGTTTTGATTCGGTTAGGTAAGGTAAGAAAGATACTGCTGATTGTATCGTACAAGTTTCAGTCAAGAAGTCGATTGGTAAGATATCAAAAAAATACACACCAGATATGTCTACTTATGTATTGGCTGTGTGTATCGCATTGGAGCCATCGTTTCTTCTAACTTAACATATTGGGTAGGTCTAGAATGTTTTAAAATATACATGTACGGACAAAGTCACACGAGTTAGTGAGTATCCAACACCGTTTTACTTTGTATAGCTATGGGTATACCGAGCAAGTAATACTAAGAGTTTTACATGTCCTCAACTAAATCAATTTAAATACAGGATAACACTTCTAAACCACTAGATTCCGCTCCGGTAAATCTTCAAAGTTTTCACTCCAAATACGCTGAATTTTAGAAGCCACTTAGTAACAATGGTATTAGAGTCCCGAACGGCTTTTGTTGGCTTAATTAATGATACACACTCCTTTTACTTAGTCATCAAAATGTAGATATAGCGAAACTGGGAGGCAACTGCCGAAATAATAATTTATAAGATAATGTAAATAATAATGTATGGAAGTACTTACGTAACACTCTAAGGGGTGTTTGCAAATTCGAATATCTATCGTTGGTATCTAAGTGGGAATTTAATATTTATGTAATTACCGACTAAAGAAGTACAGGAATAATAATAATGTTTGTACTTATAGTGTTGTATTAACATATTTGCTATCTTCTTCTTAAAGTGCCCTGTCAGGTCCCCCCGACGTTGGCGATCACTCTGGTAAACTCTCCCCTTTCCCACGCTGTCCGGAACAGCTCCTCCACAGTTCCGATTCCCGTCCATTCCCTCACATTGCGCAGCCAAGAGATCTGCCTTCTCCCTGCCCTCCTGCAGCCCTCTATTTTTCCCTTCAAAATTAGATGCAGCAGGCGATATTTTTCTCCTTGTAGAACGTGACCCAAATATGAAATCTTGCGGACTTTGAACAATGTCAGCAGCTCTCTATTTACTCCTGCACGATTCAAGACTTCTGTGTTCGTCACTTTGTCTGTCCATGGGATCCTGAACATTCTTCGGTGAAGCCACATTTCAAATGCCTCTAACCGGTTCACTGTATTTACTTTTAATGTCCATGTATCACACCCGTTTAACAGAACAGACCACACATAACACCTTAACATCCTCTGTCTTAGTTTTAAGTTGGCATATATGTTTGCTATATTTGCTATAAACTTTTGTATTTTTAATTTCTTATATACCTAGCAGGCAAGACTTTACGCAACAGAACGAGAAACACGACCATCAGAGAGATGTGTGATTATGTGTGTGGTGAGGCAGAGAAGAAGATATGTGGACTATTTGAAAATAATGGACACCCAAATATTACCGCACCTTGCCATACATGGGAAACCAGAGGGTAGAAGGATGCCCGAAGGACCCTTAAGAGATGTTAAAACAGCTGAGAATTCACATTGCAAGAGGCAGCAAACTCTGTATAAACAGTCCCTAGCCTCCAACCAGTTTAAGAAGAAGAAAACAACTACTAACTAACCATCATGCCATCTCCCAGAATAGGTATTGCCACACAGTGTTTTCCTGACACACTTCTTTCGGTCCTCAACATTCATACATCGTTTCATGCACGCACGTCCATTTCTCCGACCCCTCACGTGGCCGACATTTAATATTTGATTTATTTGATGGTGCCATTTTTCCTCAGTCTTTCTCTTTTTCTAGTTACATTTATATCGTTAATATATACATATTTCACCATTCTTTCTTCATTCATTCTTTACACGTGTCCAAATCATCTTAATGTTCCTTACATTATATTGTTCATAACACATTCATTCGCACTGCATTCACTTTTTATATTATCATTTGACACTCTAAGAAGAAGAAGAAGAGGTATATTCGCCATTACTTTGTGTTGTGATTTCACTTTTGAAAAATATTGTGAATGTGTTAATAATAATCGTATATTTTTCTTGTTTATAACTAATTGTGATTTTTTAAATTTTATTATATTGTATTTAGAAGAGCTGACATTTTTTCAAAGATTTTTTCTCATATGGTATTTAAATATATTGTCTTTCTCTACGTTGTGAAAAATTGCGTAAGTATACTGTGTGAAAGCATTCTCTAAGTGTGCAAACAAGTATAAAACGGAACGAAACATTAAATTACTATATGTAGAGTTTTACACCATTGTTTAAGAAACAATAAAAATATTATGTAATGATTTAATAATGTTTTGTGTTGTTTCGTTTCATTAACCCGTTAACCGGCTATGACGAGATATTACGTCATGCCAAAAAGCAATGGTAGGGGCTATAACGAATGATTCCGTCAGGACCTTTATAATATTAAACTCTTATTGGGATTATGATTTACGGTTTATACGGTTTATTCGTATCTTTTGTAAAATATATATATAGGCACCGATTTGTGTAGACTCACCGCTTATTTCGCAAAAATAAAAAAATCCCGGTTATCGGGTTAATTGAAGTCAACACAGTGACATACGCATATTACAAAACTTTGACAGTCTCATAAACCATCACGCCATCTCCTCATGTGGCCGATATGTAATATTATATTTAAATCTTGTCCTTATGTATTAGCCTAAGTCGTTGTTCATTAGGAAATTTTTGTTTGTAAGTGCTGAGGATAGAAGGGCAAAAATAGTGGTCTTGTGTCCCCTTTGATTTTATGAAATGAAATAACTGTTTAAATCAAATCAAATCAAATCAGGTTATTATCTCAACAGACATTACAGACAATAAATACGAATAAAAACGTCAGTTTTCTAGAAGTTTTATTATATTTTATGGGAATGACATGTTTTGCCATTCTAAGGCGTTATCAAATGTACATTTGATAATGCCTTAGAAGGGCGAAACATGTCATTCTCATAAAATATAATAAAAATTCTAGAAAACCGACGTTTTCATTCGTATTAATTATTTAATATATACCTTTGTTTTGGCCGAAACACTATGATACTTTAACATTATTACTGTTAAAATTTAAAACACTGTTATATATCACAATTTCTTTTTATTTACTGAGTGTCGCGACACTGTTCCGCCAACCGATGTTGGAATCATCAGTTTATTGTAACACCTGATGATGCCAACATTGGCGAAACAGCTGTCACGACACTCAGTAAATAAAAAGAAATTGTGATATATAACAGTGTTTTAAATTTTAACAGTAACATTTAATATTGAGTTTTACGTCATTGTTCATGAAACAATAAATTACAGAAAATATAAATGTTTATGCATCTATGTGAGTACATGTAAAATATAATATTTACAATATAATACTGGGAACTCATGAGAGATGATTCGACATTAGGAAGACAAGATATTCTCTAAAGTCAAAAGTATTTGTCTTCTGAACGTACTTTGACTAATATGAAAGACGTCGATCTCCGAGGAGGCCGCGTTTAGCAGACTAATTGCTCTTTCCATCGGTGTCACTAAATCCGAAATCCGAGTTCTGAGACGATTGTGTTGGTGTTCGTATGTAATAATACCTTCTTCTTGTTTCTAGCCTTCCCTCTCCTGCTGGATGTAGGCCTCTTCCATATGCCTCCTTTTTACTCTATCCTGTGCCGCTTCAATCCATTTTTTCCCGGCGACCACAATTATATCGTCGGCCCATCTCTTCTGTGGCCGACCGACACCCCTTCTGTTTTCCTATGGCCTCCACTTTAAGACTTTGGGAATCCATCTTGAAATTGGCTGTCTGGCTACGTGTCCTGCCCATTGCCATTTAAATTTTGCACTCCGATCCATGATATCGGCGACTTTTGTTCGGCGTTCATTCAGACTTTTGCCCAAAATTTGCCACTTCATGGATCGTTGCCTATATGTATATGTATATAATAATACCTCTATGTTGTATATTTTAGTATGAACACCCGTTAAGCTAATTGACATAATCATAAATCTGACGATCATTTAAATGTTTGCGAAAGTGAACGCATGCCGAGGGACCCGGCGGTGATCGGCGGGGGCCGGTGGGGGCGGTTCGGTGGCTAAGCCCTTATATTCGTAATTTCCCGGGCGGCTGTGCGCGGTGTCGTAGTTTTATCGTGGTTAATGTTGTTTAATATATGAAAACTTTACCGTTGTACCATTTTGGGAAAACTAAGTCCCAACTAGACACACATACTCGTTTATTTTTTGTACTTTTGATTCCTTAACTTTTGAGTAAATTTTGTTTTGAAAGTATATACTCGTAGGAATGTTGTTAAACATAAAGCGATCGCTTAACCCAACCAATGTCAGGTCATATGTCCCGTTAGCGCCTCGATCACCATATTTTGTTCCCAGAAAACAATTTACATCTTCGTCTCTATTGAGATACAATTAATCCGTATAAAAAAGTAATTTACCCGCAATGGGTAAAATCCAGTATTTTTATACATTCAAAATGTTATGTACTCGTAGTTTAACAGCACTTATAACGAGGCAATACTATTTAATGTTTCTTTTTATATACTTTGTATAGCAGTATATGGAGTACGGAGTTGACGCAGACCAAGGAAAATATGGCATGACCAAATTAATCAAATTTTAAAGGTTGGTCATATTAGAAGTCGGAAATATCGACGTGCGTGTATGACTCGCTGTATGAATGTGGAGGAACCGAGGGGGGGTGTGCCAGGATAGAGTAGTGTGGCGGTACATTCTCTCTGTCTACCTCTGCGGGCAAACGGAACGATGGTTTTTGTTTTTGTTGTATACAACACACTTTATTTAAAAAAAAAAAAAAATGTTTCGAATACACAATCAGTGATATACGAGTATTTAAAATTTTCACGAACGTGGTCAGTTTTGACAGATATTAAAATGACGATTTTTTTATGAATTAAAATGCAATTTTTCCACTTTTGAACAACAAAACAGTGTTTCAATTCATAAAAATCTTCATTATGGAATTCCACAGTGTTAATGCCTTAAGTTTTTCTAAAATTAAAACCGCAAATCATCTCATCCATTCATGATCATTCATTTAATAAAGATAATTTTCGTTGAAATTTTGTATGTTAATAATAAAAATATACGTTTATCTTTGAACAATCTCGAAATTTTGGAAATTAAAAAAGTTAGAAATAAAGAAAATATTATAAATAATTAAATAAATTGAACGCCAAGTCCAATATTTGATTTATTTCCTCTGTTGTAAGATAATACCTGGACCCTAATTAGAACTTTAAATTATCATTTTAAATTTATTCACAATGTTTGTTATAACAAAAACATCAACGTTCCGAAATAAAACCTTTGTCATGTCTGTCAAAACCGATTTTATTCATGTTTTTTTTTTTTTAAATTTCAATATTTACATAAAATTACTGATGAAGGGCTTGTGTGTCCGAAACATGTATAATATAATAATAATAAATTGGATAATTTATAAAGCGCCATTTTTATGAATTACTTATCTCAAGGGCGCTGTAGAAGATGCTCCGTTTTATCAACTAGATAATAATAATAATAATAATAATAATGATAAATAAAAATATAAACATATTTAGTATGAGGGCTGCACCTGACAAGGTCGATCAGCCCTTCCTGTCAGGAAATGATAATTTGAAAAGGTACGTTTTTAATCTCGACCTAAACTCTGATTGATTCTCAATGCACTTAAGGTCTGCTGGAAGACTGTTCTAGGCTGAAGGGCCGGCTACCGCGAAGGCTCGGTCGCCAAAGTTTGTGCTTGGACAGCGTTTTGGCACAGTCAATCTACCGATCGCAGAAGACTTAG
Organism: Lepidostoma basale; assembly: GCA_022606425.2. Taxonomy (NCBI): domain Eukaryota; kingdom Metazoa; phylum Arthropoda; class Insecta; order Trichoptera; family Lepidostomatidae; genus Lepidostoma; species Lepidostoma basale. The sequence goes on along the minus strand of JAHDVF020000481.1, from coordinate 111,589 downwards.
CTGATCGCAATGTAGACTGTCTAGCATTCAGGTTCTCGTTGATGCAGAGTTCAGATATATAAGACCATTATTTCTGCCTACCCCTTCGTGGAGACGGGGAGATGATTAGTTAGTATCTTTTTAGGTAATGTGTTTTTTGAAAAAAAAAAAAAGATTTGGTTCCCATCGGAGGTTTGTAAAGTTTACAAAACAAACTTCAAATCAGTGTTATTTTTCTTCTATATTCGCTATCACTTTGTGTTGTGGATTCACATTTGAATAACTATTTGGAAACATTGTGTAATCACAACACTTTTCTGCGCTTTTCACAAACATATTTCGGGACACCAACTTCCCTTCTTCAGTGTTTGAATTTCAAGAGTTGAATGATATTAAGTTATTACTTAAATACTAAATGACGAGTGAAAAAGTGGAGGGGGAAAAGTTAAATTTAGTGGCAGGGTAAATTGTTGTTTACTTGGAATTATGAGGCAGGGGAAGGGGAAATAAATCAATTATGGGACTAGAAGTTAAGTTTAGTTGGTTGTTTATAATATCTTCATTGTTTTTAATTGCCTTTTTGATTTCCACGATTTTAAGATTATGAAAACTTAATTCTCCTCTACTTTTCATGTTTGTGAATAGCAAAAAAAGTGTTTTGATAACATAATGTTTGCATTTTTCCTTTTTATTATAGACTCGTATATAGCTATATAATAATGGTTTAAATAACAAATTTTGGACGTTTTTTATTATTCAGAAATGATAATGACTAGTATGTATAAGGTATGCAAGCGATACGATTTGATGATGTATGTGAATAAGTCCAAAGTAATGATTTTCGAAAAAGAAGAAAACATGACAGTCTGCAATATTAGTGTAAACGGTGAAAATTTGGAACAATGGATGAATTTGTTTATTTAGGAAGTATGTTAACAAAGGATGGGAGAGTGGAGATGGATATTGAAAGAAGGGTTGGGCAGGCAACAGAGTAAATGGTGCACTTAAAGTTGTCATCAAAAGCCTATCCAAAAAAGCTAAGATGGCAGTGCATAATGGTGTGCCGACCCTTATATATGGAAGTGTAGCATGAAACTGGCAAATAAAGGATGAAAGTAGTTTAAATGTAGTAGAACTGAGATCTCTAAGACGAATGTGTAGTAAATCTGTATATGATAGAGTGTCAAATGCAAGTATAAGAAGTGAATGCGGTGCGAATGAAAGTGTTATGAACAAAATAATGAAAGGGTCGTGAAGATGGTTTGGACACATGGAAAGAATGAGTGAAGACAGAAGTATGAAGAAGGAATAGAAATAGAGGAAGACCGAGGAAAACGTGGCACAATCAAATCAATCAAATATTAAATATCGATCACGCGAGGAGTCGGAGAACGACGTGCGTGCATGCATGAAGCGAGAGAAGTATGTCAGGACAGAACAGTGTAGCGTTCCATTATTTCTGCCTACCCCTCCGGGAAGACGGCGTGATGGTTAGTAAGTTCTTCTTCTTCTTCTTCTTCGTCAGTCCTTATCGGTCCACTGCTGGACATCAACCTCCTCCCTTCCTTTCCAATCGTCTCTATCTCCTGCCAGCCGTAGCCACATTTCCCCCCCCACGGCAGCAATGTCGTCGGCCCACCTTTTTTGCGGCCTGCCGACGTTTCTCTTATTCTCCCATGGTCTCCACCTTATTATTTTCTGGGTCCATCTATCCTCACTCTGTCTCGCCACATGACCCGTCCATTGCCACTTCAGTCTCGCTAGTCGTTCTATGATGTCCGTTATTTTTGTTCGGCGTCTAATCTCCTCATTTCTGATTCTATCTCGGAGACTGACGCCGAGCATATGTTTTTCCATGGAACGCTGCGTGACTCTCAATCTTTTTACATTTCTCTTGGTGAGGGTCACAGTTTCCATCCCATACGGTTAGTTAGTTAGTTATAATAAAAAAAATATCTCCAAATTTTTTAGACTCAGTCGTAGAGGATAAACGGGCAGAAATACGAATCCAACTTCGTAGAGAAAAATATTTTGCTGACAGTAACATTCAAACACGTACTCGTATATAATAAAACTTATAACGGTTAATCAAACGATTAATTTAATTATATTGCTTTGGCTACGGTGTATATTCTAATTCGGAACGAGTAGGTATACAAAGGGGAGTTAGTCATCCGTTCACGTGGAAATTATTTTTATAACAGACAGCCCAATTATTCTGGACGAACCGATGAAACAATAACATGTTTAACACATCATAGGCGAGCAGTTTGATATGAATATTCATCATACCACATTGAAATTCGCCTTTACCCTCGTCTTCTCACTCCCCTCCGCCTTCCCTTTCTGTGTCCAGCACCCAACGCTGACAGATGACAGCAAAAGAATGGAAAAACAAGTTGTTTCTGTTCGAATTATGGTTCCATGAAAATTCGCAGGGCCGGATACACCAAGTGTTTAGATTTGAAAGAATCAGGTGAAAATATAAGCTATATTTTAAACATATAACAATTACTAGATTATAAGTAATTTCTTATCGAGCAGCGAGACTATAAAGTTTGACTCTGGTGTCTCTCGGTCTAATGTAATTCGGGAATATTTTAGTTTACGATTACTAATGTAATTTTGAATCAAGAATTTCATAGATATACTTAGACACAATCATTTAGTGACATATAAATAGAATATGACGATTATTTTTTTTAAATCCGTGGGTGTAACACATCATATTTTTTTAAATTTAAAACAAATATATTGGAGATTGAATTGGAGTTGGTAGAAAGCAGTTATCCTAGCTGCGGAACATAAAATAATGGATAGGAATGACCAGAGTTCAGGATCTGTTCTACGTGGCGCAGGACATAGATGCCTTTACTGCAGTGATCGCCGACGTTGGGGGGACCTGATACTGCACCGGAAGGAGACAATAAGAGTAGAGAGCGTTGAATAAAAATCTATTGTAGTTTTGTAAATCTCCTATGTAATATGAATAATTACTTCATGGGCTTCATCATTCGGACTGGAAGAGTTTTCAGAGATCCCAATGTGCTCAGAGTCCTATATCCTCGTTGGTTGGGAGCAGACTCGAAAGTGGTTCTGTGATATGTAGTCCTCACGAGGCGAGATATTCCGTTATTATGGAGAGGGTTCAATACAAATTTCTGAGGTATCTCTACATAAGGGAGTATGGTAGTTATTCGTGGCTCTATCCCACGGCATTTTTTTGGAAATGCTCGGAACCAAATCTTTACAGCTTCGAAGAAATGGGCATCTCATTAGCCATTTCTTTAATTAATCAGGGGATATTTCGAGAGCTCGGCCGTGCTGGAGGGTGTTGGTATTTTTGTCACTGATAGATTTCTCCGACAGCGACAGCACAGATTGTTTTACCTACCGGCCACCAGAACCAATCTGCCTCCGGTGACACCGGTGGGAAGAGCAATTAGTCTGCTGAAAGCGGTCTCCTCGGAGACCTAAACTAACCATCACGCCATCTCCTTGAAGGGGTAGGGAGATATAATGGACCGCCACACTGTTCATTACCGATATACTTGTCTTTTGACATTTAAAGATTAAAGATAAAAGAAAATATGTTATCGATGACGGAACAAGAGACAGAGAACTACCAAGGAAAACATGACACGACTAAATCAATCAATAGTACATAAGTTTTATCATAATGCTTAGTTTATAAATAATAAACGGGCGCCAAATCACTCTGTGTGCCACTCTGCAAAATATGATGAAAGGGGTCTCTTTTTAAAGTTTTTCCTTGTTTCGCGATTCGAATGGCTGGCGAACAATATTCCCGGATGCTTACATCATTTTCCATTGTTTTTTTTTTGTTTTTCACTCCAATCGCGTCAGAGGCAAACGGTCATAATAATGATCAAAGAATCAGCTCAACGAATTCAGCCAGAGCTCGTTTATCCCAGCAGCTCTGAATGCTCAATGTACTCGGAGTTCTCATCTGGAAGTTTCCATTTGGATCGCTGCACTTGTATAAAACGATAATCAAATTATTAATACTTTTTGCATTCAAAGGATCGAATTTTTTTATTATTACATTATTTTAAAAAAAATACGAAATCGCATTAAAAATTATATAAACAGGTAAAAGGACACTGTAAAACGGGTTTTTAAAATTTCGTGTCTAACTTAAAAAACTAACTAACTAACCAACTAACCATCACGCCGTCTCGCCGAAGGGGTAGGCAGAAAGAATGGACTGCCACACTTTTCTTTCCTGACATATTTCTTTCGCTTCCTCAAAGTCACACATCGTGTCATGCATGTGCGTCGATTTCTCTGACTCCTCACGTGGCCGACATTCAATGTTTGATTTATTTGATCGTGCCACGTTTCCTTCGATCTTCTTCTATTTCTAGTCCCATTTACATAGTTAAAATATAATTTGTTTACCATTATTTCTTTCCATAATATGATCAAACCATTTAAGTGATCATTTCATTATTTTGTTTCTAACACCATCATTCGCAACGCATTCACTTATTATATAATCATTTGACACTCTATCATACACAGAATATCCACACATTCGTCTAAGCTAAGATATCTCATTTCTACAGCATTTATTTTACTTCCATCCTTCTTTTGCCAGTTTCATACTTCACTTCCATACATAAGGGGCGGTAGAAGAACACCATTGTGCACTGCCATTTTAGCTTTTTTGGATAGGTTTTTGTTTGCGATGACAACTTTAAGTATACCATTCACTTTGTTGCCTGCCCCAACTCTTCTTTCAATATCCTTCTCCACTCGCCCATCTTTTGTAAACATACTACCTAAATACAAGAAATCATCTATTTGCTCCAAGATTTCACCATTCACGCTAATGTTACTATTATATTTATACTCTTTTTATTTTCATAACGCTATATTTTTTATTTGCAGACATGTGTTGGTCCTTCTTCGATGCACAAATTTTAACATGCATCAAACTGTTAAAGGACCAAAATATATCTGCAAATAAAAAAAAAGTGTTGTAAAAATGTAAAGTTGTAATTCTATTGTATTTATTTAAATACGATCCATAACACAAAGTGAAGGCGATTATAGAATAAAGATAAGATCTATTTTATTATTTCTTAAACAATGATGTCAAACTCTGAATGATTAATGTTTATGAACAAGTTTTATAAATTTTATTATATGTGTTTTATGGGAATGACATGTTCCATTTTGCGATGGCATTTACATTAGAAAATGCCTTAGCAATATGTATATTGTATTACGATAAAAATATGTTTCTGAGAAACCGTAGGCGTTAACATTATTTAATATTTCGAATGAATTCAAATAATCCTTTATCTATAGTACTTTAGACATTCAGTGTGGAAACAATACTGTTTTATTCCACAATAAAAAAAATATTAACTTTTTGCTTTTTCAAAAGATATATGTCACAGAAAAAAAATATGGGGGAAGCTAAAGAAGTTTTAAGGGTAGGACGAGTGGTGGTTCGTTTACTCTGTCAGAACTATTACAATATCTTTATACCCTGTGAAAGAGAAAAAATGATTTATCGGTTAAATACCGTAGACTTTCGTGACCGAGTGGTAAGTGATTTAACTGCCACACCGATGATCCTGGGTTAGATTCCTGGCGATGGCAGTGTGATTGTCACACTGTCTTTGGTCTGGTGTAGAATTGACGTGACAATAAAATGGCGATAGATTGGCTACATATCACATGTCATGATAATCAACATGATAGCTGTTTGGCTGGTGCTGTAATGATGTAAAAATGATTCAACAAAATAATAATAATAAATATTATGTTCTTTATATTCAAAACATATTTTCTGAACCCCCTTCGTAAAAACTTCCAATCGCAAATGCTTCTCTTTCATGAGTATATTTGAAAACATTCAATTTCGACATACCAAAACATGACATGGTGTGGTAACAAGAAAAAAGTTACATTTTTCATCGTTATTGGCAGGGTGCACGTTTTGTTCTTTTTCGTGAAATTTAAATTCAAATCTGGAATTGGAACTTTTGTTAGCATATGTATGTGCTTGTCACGAAAATGTCCGCCTGTCAGCAAACGTTCCGAATTTGAAAATGCAAATATTTTATGTGCCAAAAAATATACGTTTGTATTTTACCACTGGATTCAGGTTGTATGAATTGAATATGTGTTTGGACCAGATTGCCATTAAAAGTACTTACTCGGTGGCTACCCAGAGGTTGTTAAAGAAAGTATCAAAATTGTTTTTAAGGGATTTCAACAATACATTGAAATTTCAAATGCTAGGAAGGAATGTAGAGCAAAAGAAATTATTATGAACAAAATTGTGAAAGGATCAATGAGTTGGTTTGAACACAGAACGCACGGTTAGGATGTATACTTAAACGGTGTAAATGAAGTACGGAGTCGATGAAAATTGAAAAAAACATCGGATGACCAAATGAATCGATTTTTAATGGTCGGTCATGTTAGAAGCCGGAAAGATCGACGTCTATGTATGACTGTTTTATCTCCCAATATGCAGAACCAACCTGCCTCTGATGATGCCGGTGGGGAGAACAATCAAATTGCTTAACACGATCGCTTCGGAGATCTTCGTTTTTCGTATTATTAAAAGTACGTTCAGAAAACAAATACTCTTGATTTTGAGGAGTATTTTGTATTCGAATTTTGTATGAATTAAAACACTGTTTTTTCCAATTTAGAGTTTATTTTTTTTGACATGTTTCGAAGGCTTACACCTTCATTTATCGGGAGAACGATAGTTCATTTGGTTCTACCGATGATGAAGGTGTACGCCTTCGAAACATGTCGAGAAAAATAAACTCAAAAGTGGAAAAAACAGTGTTTTAATTCATTAAAAAAAATCGTCATTGTGGAATTCCACAGTGTTAACGCCTTTAGTTTATCTATCTTGTATTCCTAAAGTCGAACCATCTCAAATGCGTTCTTGGAATTATATATTATGTTTAACCTGTTCCCAATAGATGCCTTAAACTAGAATTGTTGTTTGTAATATCTTTGGAGAAAATACACTGATTTGATTTCTGATTTCTCTGTATGAATGTGGAGGTACTAGAGAGGTGTAAGATATAGTAGTGTGGCGGTCTATTTCTATCTATTCTATCGGAGAAACGGCGTGATGGATTGTTGTTGTTGTTTAAATTCAAAAATGTAAATGAGTATCATTAAGTGAATATTAATTTTTATTTTACGTGTTTTATAAGAGATGCGTTAAATATCGCCGTTACTCGATGTGAATAATAAAACAAGATTCTTAAGACATAACAAGGGATGAGAAAATATTTTTTGGACAAAATTTGGATATCGTTATTTTTTACGACATTAACGGGATGTTCCGAACGAATTATAATATGCCATGAAAAATATTATGATTCGATATTTAATGTGTACTTCCATTATTTTCATTCCAAAATTTTATTGGTTCATTTACCATATACTAATTTACAGTAGAACAGAAATTACAAAGAGGTAGATACTTTTCGAGAAATTTTCAAGTATCTACCCAACCCATGAAAATTTAATTTTGTTTTGGGCAATTTCTAAAAACCGATGATTGTAAGCTTCAGAGGAAATGTTACAAAGTGGTAACTTATGCATCAAAATGGGGTGGAGTTATGTATAAAAGTGGAGAGGGTATAATTAAGATTGAGGAGAAGGGGAATAAAACTGGAACATTTCAATAATCAATCCTAATTTTACCTCCTCCACTTTTATACATAACTCCACCCAGATTAAGAATATAAGTGACCAATCTGTTATATTTAATGGTTAAAATTATATAGATTTTGATAAAGTTACTTGTAACCGAAATATATCTGTGTTCAGAAAAAATAAAAAGTGTTGTTACAAAGTATAATTTTATTTATTCAAATATATATCCACAAAACAAAGTGAAGGCAAATATAGAAGGAACACATTTATGCTGTTTCCCCGAAGAATGAAGGCATATATGTAAGATATAACGCCAAACTTTTATGCGTATTGCTTAGACACGATTACATAGTAGAAATGAGGACATGATGTTTGCAGAATAAATACGATTCAAATGAGATCACTTAGACAAATGTGTGGAAGAAATCGATGACTGATATGGAACACAGATAAAGGAAGGAAATTTTAATGAACGAATAAAAAAATGGTAAAATAATAACATAATACGAAGTCAAGGGCAAACGAAGGAACATTGTTTACCCAAATCAATTAATGTGTAACTGTTATTAATTTCACGAGTTTAATTTATTTTGCAGTAACGTTTTGGTCCTACGTTTTATGTATCGTATTAACATTGCTATCAATGAAATTAATTGATACAATTTGAAGTTTTCCCGATATCTCACAGACAAACCATCACTATTCATGTTTCATAATAGTCTATTTATATTTTAATTGATTAAAGCTATGGAAAACTGAGGTTCATAGGATTGGCATAAATATCACTGTACCAATCAACAAAATTATTATTTTTATTATCATTTTGTTGAATAGCATGTCATTACAACGCGTGCCAAATCGATGTAAAAGGTTTAGTTTTTAAATTTATTCTCATGTAATGTGATAGGTAGCTATTCTATCACCAGTTATTGTCCCGCGAATTCTACATCAGACCAAAGACAGTGTGAAAATTTTACAGTTATCGCCGGGAATCGAATCCGGGGACTTCGGTGTGGCAGTCTTAGGTGTTGGCACTTTGTCACGAAGGTCCTCAATTAGTTGGCATTTGGTTAGAGTTTTTTTTAATATACAAATATTAATTAACCGTCGTTTTCTGTTTATGGATATGTTCAATTATATCTTGTCTTGTGTCAGTTCTTGAGGTATTCTTGAGTCGGTGTTGGCAACAATGATCATTTGCACACACTGTAGTCTCCACTACACAGCTTTGCGAAGTAAGGGTTGCAGTTAATTAAAATGAGCTCATATCTACCTAGGCCTTTACTAGCGCCAACCCTTCACCTAGCGGTGACACGCGAAACGTCGCGGTCGACATTGTTATTTTAATTATGGAACGTTCTCAACTCACGCACTTGACTCGAGTGCGGCACGACGGGCGGACGGTAAAACGTGCCAACGCAAATCAAACAAAAAGGTACTTGCTTCCTTTTATTTTCGCAAGGCAGATTAAGTGCTCTCGCCGCGGAACGGGACTCTTTGTTGGTGTTTCCATACTTCCCGACTTGTTTACCGGACTTATTTAATATTTTTTATGTTTGATGGAGGTTGACAAAAGCGCTTAAAATTCATAATTAATTTGCAAAACAATGATGTATTGTTTGCATTATGATGTTTAATCGCACAACGTACTGCTTCCCTGAAAATTCTTACTAAGTATTATTTTGCAAATAAAGTTCTGAACATTCTTAAAGTAAACTAGTGTTTTGTATACTTTGAAACTGTACGATTGTATTTAGTAAAAATAAATAGTTCTTTTTATTTTTTCTCTTAACCCTATACCATTTATTTGGATTCTGCTATTCTAATAGAACAGCACTATGTTTTTCGGTCTTGGGCCATCTCGCTGCCGATTCTATATCATTTTTGACAGTTGATAGCCAAGATGCCAGTGGTTTACCCCGTTCTCTCCTACTCGCGCCTAGTTATAGGGCTTTTGGATGATGTGGTCCTCGCACACATAGCTGTACCATCGTAGACGACCACCCTTGCCTTTTCCGTCACAGTTAAAGCTTCGTAGTAGTAAAGCTAAAGTAAATAAAGTTAACTTACTTATTTCCTATGGCCATACAACTCTTGAAAAATCTCCTTGATGATTTAATTCCAAGCTCCTTGATTCTGCGCGCAGTAGTCCATTTTGCCCAACCTAGTCGGATCAACCAGAACATTATCCATTAGTATATCAGCCAGAACCAATAAAGAAAAAGTAAACCAGAAGTAAAAGTAATTAAATCTAGACGACAAAAAAACAAACAAACAACAAATCCATTTTGTATTCCGGAAATTTATAATCCGACTTATGAATAAAAATATGTCATATAGATCGAAAGGGAAACGAATTTGAACGGCTCTTTTGATGTTGAGAGAGTTGCTATTTTTTAATAAAGTATCACGGAATATGGCAACTTTTATTCTTCTTCTTCTTTTGCTTTATTTAAGCTGCCTCCTGGTATATTCAGAAGCTCTCTTAAAACTTTTTTTTTAAGAGAAGCTTTCTGGACGTTGAGCGCCCTTGAAGTGAATCTTTCACAAAAATGGCGCTATATAAATCATCATCATATCTTCGGAGCCTGTTCCTGGGATGTAGATGTCCAACTGTCTCGCCATCTTTTGGGTGGTCTTCCTAGAGGTCGATTTCCTGTTGGTACTTTATCACTCTTTCAGAACATGCTCTTCCCACATGATCTCTCCAGAAGCATCTTTTCAGTCTTCCCCATCGCAAGACATCTTCCACATTGCAAGTCTTTCTTATTTCAGAATATCTTACTCTGTCTCGTAGTGTCGTTCCCACAACGCATCGGAGAGTCTACATTTATGTGGTTCTTAAAAGACTTTTTGTTCTGATGGTCTAAGCTCTCGTTTCTATTCCATATGTCATTATAGGACATTTTACTCTTATTATATATAAATACAAAAATACTTAATCTATCAAGTATTGAAAAATCCCTGTTCAAAGCTACGGCTAAAAGTTTTGGCTACAAAACATTATAAAGCAACAGTTTGCGAAAAAATAAACGATCTACCATATTACCCCCATCTAATAACTACAGTACGGAATGTATTTTATTAAATTAATTTACATTTAATATAAATGAAAATGCATGTTTCTTAGAAGTTTTAAAACTGCTTTCAGTTAAAATGATAATGCTCTACTTAAGTGAAACCTAGCACTTTAAAAAATATATTAAAAAGTTTTAACAAATAATAATGAAGTAAAACGATGTTTTATAAGAACAACTTCCACTTTTGTCTCCACCCTATTTCTACAAAACAAACGTTTTTATTCTAATGTATACTGTTTCGTGAAAATTTTCTTTGAAAAGCATCGCAATAGTGTTTGTAATTACAAAACATTTCGTTCACTTAGTTTCAGTTTCAGACGATTGTCATTTTCTTATTAACTTTTATTCTATCAAATATATTCTATCGATAGTAAGTAATAAATTTTCTTAGAAAACTTTGTTTGTAACACATGATGATGGCAACGTCGGTTGTGAAAACAGCTGTCGCGACAAATAATAAAAATTGTGATATCATAACACTGGTTTAAATTTTAACAGTCAATATTTTTTCTTCTATGTTAGCCATACTTTGAGTTGTAGATGTTTTATTTGTAAAAAAAGATCATTCATTTAATAAAGATAATAGCGTTGAAATTTCGCTTGTTAATAATAGAAATCTCGAAATTTTAGAAGTTAGAAGGCAATTCAAAATAAAGAAAATATTATAAATAATCAAATAAATTTAACGTCAAGTCCAATCTTTGATTTATTTCCTTTGTTGTAAGTAATTACGTAAATCCCCAAAGGAACTTAAATTTATTATTTTAAATTTGAAATTTATTCATAATATTTGTTATAACAAAAGCATAAACGTTCCAATATAAATCTTAATAACATCTGTCAAAATTGATCATATTTGTAAACAATTATATAATATTTTAAATGTGTATCTTTAAAATATGTATCACTGAAGAAGGACTGGTTATCCGAAACATGTCTGATATGTAATTTTAATAGTGTTGTATATTCAAAGTATATAAAAAGAGAAAAGAAAAAAAAATCAGTTGCACGATTTGACGTTTGCTGCTAAAATATTGAATAAGAGTTGTTTCTTAATTCATGATTGGTTGCATTTTACTTTATTAAATTAAACACACAGTTCTTTTTTATAAAAACATTTTTTTTTCATCAAATTGCGTCTCCTTTAAAAAAATATTAAGGGCGGAGAAGGGCTTCATGACATATGAATTCTCAAAAATTCTCGGGTTATTTGAATTTCACAGACGGCTACGTTTAGTAAGTGTTACCGAATGTCATATTAAAGGTGCCTGTAGCCGAGACGTGGTGTCCTCTACACAGGATGAGTTGTATGAGAACAGTCTGAGAGTCTACTTCTCAAGTCTAGACTCCGACACAGCGCAATATTTTATTACTGCCTAATATTGTACCTTTTCGTATCCTTGTTAAACAAACGTTTCATTGAAATAATATATTGATATATTGTATTTATACTGATGAAAATACATTATTATTTTGCTTTTCTAGCTCATTACGAAATGTAATGATAATGAAGTAAATATCCGTTTATACAGTAAATTTAACAGAGCGGAATAAGGAAATTGGGATAAGAGAAATTGAAATTGTTTTTGTTTACAACAGGTCATTTGAATCCAATTACTGTATGCAATTTGATTCTCATGACATATGATATTGATTCTCATGACATGCGATATGTAGCTAATCTTCGTGGCTGAGTGGTAAGTGCATTGACTGCCACCCTGAAGGTTCTGGGTTCGATTCCCGGCGAGAACAGTGGGATTGTCACAGTCTTTGGTCTGTTGTAAGATTCACGTAACAATAAAATGGCGATAGATCCGATGTTCACATATCACGAGAATCACTATGATAGCTATAATACCCTTTACATCGATTTGGCTCATGCTGTCATGATGTAAAGAGCGATTCCACAATAATAATAATAATAATAATTTATTGCCATTTTATTTTCACGTGAATTTTATACCAGACCAAAGACGACAGTGTGACAATCCCACTGCTGTCGTCGGCAATCGAACCAGGGACCTTGGAAATGGCAATCAGAGCTCTTACCATTCTGCAACAAAGGTCGTCATCAACTTAATTAATTATTATTAATTATTATTAATTATATTTTTTTCTTTTTAATGTTTTCATTCTAGGGATTGGTTTGCAGTTAATTCTAATATCTGTTCTGATTTTTGAGAGGCTACTTGGGCCTTTTTAGTGTTGTAGTTTACTGTCGCTTTCCACATTTTTGTATATAACAGGTTTTTTGAACCCAATAACTGTATACCTTTTTTTAAGTGTCTCCGCTCAATATTTAACGTCTTTTGGCCCCAAATACTATTTAATGATATTCTCTGGGCCACGGTAGGGGAAAGGCTAATCAGAAAACAAGTGGTAATGGATCGGTCACACCTTGAGACGGAACTTAGCCTGCGTTGCTCAGAGCGTACTGGACTGATCTTCTATAAGCGAAAAGAGGAAGCGAGGCAAACAGGCCACGTGAAGATGAATCCTGCAGAACGAGGTTAAGGCGGCAGGTCTCTCTTGGAATAGTGTTAGGCATCATGTTAAGTCTTCTTAAGTCTGGTTTCTTCCAACTGAGACAGTTTTAACAATATGCTTTAGCATATAAGGAGTTATTTACCTATAAGTGATGCTGGGACCCTTGTAAATTCTTTTGTAGTGTCACGTTTAGGTTATTGCAACGGAATGTACGCTAGATTGCCTAATAATTAATTAAGCAGAATACAAGGGGTACTCAATGCTGCAGACCGATTGATTATGGGGCACCAAAAATACTGTCATATCACGCCGCTCCTGAAGGACCTTCACTGGCTTAAAATCCGGTAGATCCGGAGAGCGAGTAAAATATAAATTGTGTTTGTCAGTGTTTAAGGCTCGACACCAGAGAGCGCCAGCGTATATATCGGACCTCTGCGTGACACCCATGCCAACAGAAAGGCAACGTTCACTTCGATCAGTAGAAACAATTGCAAAAAACATAATAATTCCAGTCAGAGCCAATGAAGCAAGTTTCTATGATCGTGCTCTCAGCGTTGCGGGTCCGTTGACGTGGAATAGCCTCCATGTTAGTATTAAGTATGAGGATAGTGACGTTAAATTTAAGAAACTTCTAAACACTGCACTGTCCGGTCAGTCATTTCCTAGTGAGCCTTTGATTTTATTTTAGATTTTATTTTATTTGATTTTAGAAAACGGCGCACTTAAAATACAAGTCATCAGAATAATAATAATAATCAAGGATGTGATAGAGTCATGTAGAGAAGGATTCTTGAAGTACTATGCACCACTCAGTATGACAGGACAAGCAGAAGAAGAAAAATAAGTTTTTTTAGGTATATATTGCATGAACCGGTTTAAAAATCTTGCCGAATTCCGAATCCTTTTCATAACGTTTTTAATGCAATAAAAATGCCCAATTAACTGCCTGACTATATTTACGGTAATGTTTTTTTATTGTGAAAATTCTTAGGCATTGCTAACTTTATTACATATTTACATGAAAAAATAGTTATAGAATACCTTTCTATCGTGTTTTGTGAACAACAAACGACAATAAATTCAAAGCATCGCGATTTTATTTTGAATTTTTACAGCGCATTAATAGTATTGATGTTATTTGAATTTAATTCAATGCGTATTTGTCGTTTAAAAGTCGTTTGAAGTTATAAAAACGCTTAGCTTATTTGAAATATATTGTATAAAACAGATACGCGATTGTCGGTAACGGATTGTTAAAAAAGGATACATTTCTATAATTATTTATTGTTTTAATAAAACTGTTTAATTAAAGAGACATCGGACTTATTTTCATTCGTAAACAATGGAGATTGGATTTACATATTAATAGACAATTAAGAACCGGATTTGATTCCCAGCTGTGTCAAACGTAAATATTAAGTAATGCGATACCGGAACAGGACTGAAACATTTGATTTTATCTGATTTTTTAAATAATTATTTATTGAGGTGAAACTTGGATGTAGAATATATTTAAGAAAATTATAGAAATACCTTAGTAATGAGATCAAAACAAAGAATGCGTGGCAGGGCGATTAACGATATAATAAGAAATGAGAAATAAGAAAGGAAATAACAGCACATAAATACTTCTTAAAAATAATTATAAGAGGGCAATCGAATGGTTTAGGCATTCACATTTAATGATTTGATTTAATATTATTGGTTATAAATTTATAAAAAACTATGTGAATACAATTTTAAAGGTCGGCCATATTAGATAGAAGTCGGAAGAATAGACGTGCTTGTATGACTCGCTGTATGAATGTGGAGAAAGTTAGAATGAATGTCCTCGCTTATTTATTGTAGGGTAACATACCGTGATTGTTAATACACATACAAATGAACAAACTTACAGTTAAATATAGACATAGAAGACGTAGAAGGTTACCCGCCGCTTACCCGAATTTGTTAAAAGACCCAGCAGCGCCCCTTCGTCAGCTTCGCTCAAACAATCCCTAGGCCCGCCTCCAATCCACGCAGGACTTACATTAGCTGGAGAATGCATCATTCCAGAAAAAAAGCAAATGGCAAAAGGGTATCTAGGCCAAATTTAATCCAGTTTAATTTCAATCCACTTCTATGTCCCAATCTAACAAAACAAAGCAAAATATGGTACATGATTTTATGGCCTATTATAAAATTGTGACAGTGTATGGGATGGGAGAGAAAATTTGGAATGATGAAAGACAAATAAAAACATCTTAAGTAAATAGAGTACCCGAATGTAAAGTGAATGCCATCGCTGTATGAATGTCCATTCTCTTTGCCTACCCTTTTGGGGAAACGGCGTGATGATTTTTTTTACGAATACAAAGGAAACACGAAACAGCCATGCTTCATGCAAGACTCTTAGGCCGAATAAGAAATACTGAGACACTTATGGTAGAATGTCTGGATTAACAGACATCGTCGAAAGGGTGTCTAAGCTCAAATGGTCACTTACGGTACATGTTCCCAGACTGGTAGACCAAAGATGGATCAGAAGGATAGTGGAGCGGAGACCTCGTGAAAAAAAGCAGAGGGAAAACCCCACACGATGATCTGATGACATGAAATAAATTGCTGGTGACTGGATGCAGAAAGCACAACATAGTAATGTGTGGAGAGAGGCAAGTTGAGGGAGGCCTATGTCCAGCATTGGCGACATCATTTGTATAAGCGAAGAAGTCTGAATGGAAAAATAAGACGAGGAAAGCTTAAATTAATATGGTATAAACAAATAGTCCATTGTTTTTGGCTGAAACACTATGAAACATAACTCATGTTAGCATCATCAGGTGTTACAAATAACTGAGTTGTATATATTAGTTATTTGTAACACCTAATGATGCCAACATCGGTTAGCGAAACAGCTGTCGCGACAATCAAAAATAGAATAATAAGAATTGTGATATCTTCACAGTGTTATAAATTTTAATAGTATAACCAAATGAATCTATTACTAAACGACGGCTAAGTACTAAAAATTCGAGAAACAAGCTTGACACGATGTATAATTATGAATAGCTAGTTGCAACCCGTGAAATATTCACGGAAGTAAAGATATCTACCCTTTAAAAACTTGGTTCACTCTACAATCGTAATCAGTAATAACTTTTAGTGGAAACATATTTTTTTCACGTACGTTAAAATTTCCCAATGAAATATACTAAATTGTTCTTCTTTTGTTTTATACACTTATGTCATACTCTTGTATTCAAAATAATCACGTACTCTTTCTCGTTGAAATCCTTTTATTATTATGATATGAAGAATATCGGGAAAGTATTAAGTAGCTGTTCAACCTCTATACCTATCTCTCCGGGAAATGGAACGTTAGTTAGGTTTTAATGTTACTAACTAACTAACTAACTAACCATCACGCCGTCTCCCCGAAAGGGTAGGCAGAAAGAATGGACTGTCACACTTTTACTGATGTGGCACTCCATCCTTCTCTTTTTGCCCCGCGGGAGACGCGGTGTGATGGGTTGCGAACCTCATTGCCACCAATAAGCATCTCCCGCGCACACTTCGATCGTCCAACACCCACAAAATAAATCTAAAACAAAAAATATAAAATCCAATGATATAAAATAAAATAACAAAATAATAATTATATATACAATTATAAAAAATATCAGTCTAATAAATAAAATATAGTTTAAACAAAATAAAAAAAAAGACCAATACCAAGGATTTTAATTAATGATATTAGAATTTATTTTACAATCTTCAATGTGAGCAGAAAATAGCTCATTATTATGAAGAAGGAATATAAAATACAGATTATTTTTTGGTGTATATTATTGTACCTCTCCATTGAATTGAAAACAATATTATTTAACCCTTACCACTCCTTTGTCGAATGCCAGCCGACATTGCTATATGTACGCTACAACTCAGCTGTCGGCTGGCGGCCGACAAGATAAGACTTGCACGCGTGGTGAATTTTCGCGTGCAAAACTTGACACGTGTCGTTGTTTCTTGTGATTATTCGTTAAAAAAAAAGGTTTTAATGTTTGTTGTGTTATTTTAATAAGAAAGCACTTGTATCATAAGCAAGCCATTAGTCTATATGGTAAAGTCACAAAATGGACGTATGTAAAATTATTAATAACAAAACGAAAACACACATTTGTAATTTTGATTGTAATCATTAATGAGGAATATATATATTTGATTATTTTGTAAGTGTATAAATGCACACTTAATGAATAAGTTATACTCTATTGTCGAATAGGGAATTTGTATGTAGTTATATACCAACATAGAATCTAAATTCTGTTCACAAACGGCTTACACAAGTTGTATTGACACAAACCGCACTATTGCTCGATAGAGATTTCAATCTAGAGATAGGTAGGAGCAATATTCCGTGAGTACCAATGTACACAACAGTTCCGGTCCGTGAAAGTTTTTTTAAAGCTCCCGTCCGCTTAGGCTCGTATCAGAGCTTCGCTAGGGTAAAATATATTGTGATTCTGCCTTGACGAGACTTGAATACGATAAGTATAACATTTAGATCAAAAGTTGTACAAAATAAAATAAAATAACTTAATACGTTTCGCACTTAATAAATTAAAATTCTGGCGCTAGCTTACAAATGATGGAACAAAATTATTAATGAATATTTATTTTGTTGTTAAAACAAAAAAATAATAAATATTTTTTTTAATTCACATATAAGAGAAAAACTAATTGTTAAAAATATTATTATACGTATATTAAATAAATCTTACATGAAGACCTGGAGAACCTGGAACGGATGACCTGGGACAGGAGCCAGTGGAGGACTGCAGAGGAGGAGGCCAAATCTCTCAGCGTGATGTATCGCTGAGACAAAGAATAAAACAAAAATAACTGATTGATGGTTGTGGTTTCATGATTTCATTTAATCAATTAGATTTAGTAAAACTCAATTAAAATACGAGTATGTATGTCACCGTGAAGACAAAGGTAACAGAGGGAGACCCCCCACACGATGGTCCGATGATATTCAAAAAATTGCTGGCGATTGGATGCGAAAGGCACAAGACAGGAATACGTGGAGAAGTATGGGGGAGGCCTATGTCCAGCAGTGGACAATAACGGCTATTTAAATAAGTAAGTTTGTATTAAAAACGCGATTGTTTTTTGGTTATATATTGATCTTTTTATTAATATTTATGTATATTAAAAATATATAAATAATAGTAACAAATTATTTTCGCCTTGCGAGGGCGTTCTCAAACTGAACCCTCACAAGAGAAAAACTAATTTTCAGTTTATTTTGGTAAGTTTTTATAACAAATTTGTGACTATTTTTAATATATTATATATTTTTTTATATGAATAAATAATAAAACATAAAAACAATCGCGTTTTTAATACATACTCGTATTATAAAAAAAAAACTATTATTCTTCTTAAAACTGTTGTTTCTTATACTACAATGATGTAAAAATCCATATTTAATATGAAATATTGGCGAAAACATGGGCTTCCTTGAAGTTTAACACTATTTTATGGAAGTGACGAGTTTCTCTTACTATGGAATTATCAAATACTACTTAAGCAAGGCAAAACATGAAAGTCACATAAAACATAACAAACCATTTGAAAAGAGGTTTCATTTTTTAACATATTAAATAAATAAATGGGTAAAATCCAGTATTTGTCTACAAGAATTCGTATACATTCAAAATGTTGTATAAATAATATATATTTTTAAAAATTATAATATGACAGTTGGGCTGAAAAGTTAGTAGGCTGACACATAGATGGCGTTACTAGAATTAAACCCATATAATTTTTAGTTAGTACCAACTTTGAAAAGATACGTGTATAAATTTGTCAGCTGTCGGACAATTGGTTCGTGAGATATAGCATTGTGAGTGAAACTACTTTTAATATTAATGCCAGCGACGCTGTAGAAACCATGTTAAAAAAATTATAATAAACTCGTAGAAATGAATGAAAAATTTATATATATTATATAATGTGAATTAAAAGCAATAATTTTTTTATTTTTCATAATTAATTAAAAAGTAATGAGGCTACAATTGAAGTTGATCGCTTGTGATTCAGCACGAATACTTAATATGCATGTATTTAATTGTTTTAATATTTACATGCATTTATAATTTTTTATTTATTTGGTTTTATAAATGATAAATAGATTTTATAAAATATGTAAAAGAAATAAATGAGTCATTTTGGACGTTATGTCAGTGAGTTATATGCGTTCCTGTTAACGGTCAGTTTCCAGACCGCATCTCTTGGGAGACTAGTCAGCGTCCTGATTTTATTGAACCAGCGGCTTAGTTGTCGTCCTTGTAGCCAGTATCCCTAATAAATATAAGTTAATAAATATCACAAAAACTGTCATAAAAGAGAGTCATTGATCGCTTATTGGAAAACGTTTAAAGACGGTTATTTATCTTTTCGTATATACAGTATTTTGTTATTTTCAGCAGATTTTTATTATAGTTACGATGCGATAAATTGAAAGATTTACGTTCTGGATTTGAGGTATAACTTACTAACTAACCATCATGCCGTTCTACGGAGGGGAAGGCAGAGAGGATAGACCGTAACCAGTGGCGGTACTCCCGTAGAAGCTCAAAAGCCCGGCTTGCGTAAGAAATTTTGAATCAAAACCCCCAAATCTAAGTAATCATGCCCCCGCATTAACCAATAACCCACCAAATCACCTTCCAACAATGTTACCATCAGACGTAAGAGGAATAGCTCCAAGAGCTGAACCTCTGTAAGTCAGAAGAGGTTTTGATTAAAAATTTCTTACGCAAGCCAGGCTTCTGGGCTTCTATGGGAGTACCGCCACTGACCGTAACACTGCTCTATCCTGACATATCTCTCTAGAGCAGTGTTTCTTAACCGTATTGATATAATCGCCCCCTTTACCACATTAAAATTATCCAACCCCCCCCCCCCCCAACAAAAAACGAAAATTAAAATTTACACTTTTCTCCAAGTAGGTGTGTATTTTATGCAATGGATTTCCTACTTCAAATAAAAAAAACTCGTACGGTACAAAACTTGTCACATATCAAGGTGATAATTTGAACCTTTTTGAATGAGCTTTTATTTTATATGAAGAACATGATATTGAGTATTATGCCCAAATTAAAATTTTAACGCGTGAAAGTGTAGTTTATTTAACATATTTTATAAAATCAAAGCTCCTTATGAAAGTGCAAAAGTGTATCGGTATACATAGCTTGTGAATGAGCTTATTTTTGAACAGAATATAATACAGAATAGAATATAATATTCTGGTCAAAATTCTCTGGCATATAGAATGGAATAATACTCCTAGCGGCTTGGAACAATATGTTGGTCAACAGCCTTCACATTGTGTTAATAAGGTAGTTTGCTAAATGCCGAAAATCATTCTCCATAGATGGCGTTAGTGGGTCGGTTGTATAGGTTAATTCTTGAAAAAATTCACTAGTGCAACCAAATCTACATAGATGGCTGACTGAAACTGCCACGTGAAGATAAATATGGATTTTGGAGTATATATACATCTTCCAAAAATTTGTCATGCATGATCACAAATAACAAAGGTGGAATGGGGAATGTTGCAATTACATAAAGCGTGCGCTTAACCCAACCAATGACAGGTCATAAGTCCTGTAAACACCTTGATCATCCATGTTCGGTTTCCAGTTTGCGTCTTCGTCTCTATTGAGATACAATTAAAATTTGAGCTTATTTTTCTCTATTGACACAATGCCCACTCGAACATCTGCAGCGCCCCCTAAATGCTAAATTTTTTAAAACGCCCCGCCAGACCTCCAAAATGCCCACAAAGGCGCTGGCGCCCTGGTTAAGAATCACGGCTCTAGAGCGTCTTCTACATTCATACATCGTAACACGTACGCTCATCATACCGAATATGGCCGCCTTTTAGTAATCGATTAATTTGGTCATGCCATTTATTATTCGACGTTTTCGGCTTCTTTTCTATCTATAGTGCTTATACGATACAAGTTTTATATTTCCGCCGTATGTCTAAACCATTTAAGTGATCATTTATTAATTTAAAGAATTTTGACAGGTGTGAAAATAAAATTTTCATTTGTTCCAATGACAATTTGAACAAATTATTCAATAATATTTAACATTTTTTGCTGGTGTTGGATTATTTTAAGTGCCTAATTACAGTTAATAAAAAAAACCAGTGGATAACGTGGAATAAAAATTAAATAAACACAAATGTCCGGATCGTCCAGCTGACAAAAAGTGCACTATCTAAAAGAACATTATGTGTTAAATTATTTTACTTTGTTATTTTATTTTATATCATTATATTTTATATAATTTGTTTTAGATTTATTATGTAGAAGTTGAACGATCCAAGTGTGCGCGGGAGATGTCTATTGGTGGCGATGAGGTTCGCAACCCATCACACCGCGTCTCTCGCGATGGCGAAAAGAGAAGGATTAAAGTCTAGCAGTCCATTCTTTCTGCCTACCCTTTCGGGGAGTCGGCGTGATGGTTAGTTAGTTTTTTTTATTTTTATTAATTTAATTTTGATGCAATCATCTGCATTACATTTCTTCCTTATTTCGTCGTACGATATTCTATCATACATCGTTTTCCAGCACATTCTTCTCAGTGATTTTACTTTTATGATATTTATTTTAATTTCATCCTTCTTTTGCCAACTCCAAGTCACTTCCACACATAAGGTTGGCACCAGAGCTCCATTATGTACTGTATCTTTGTATAAAACTGGTAATAATCCGATTAATAACGGCATTCTGCGGAACCATTTGATGTGACATTTTCGAAATTATCTGAAAATTCTCTCAGACCACCTCTGGAAGTAATTCAGGTATGTATATTATACAGTTGTGAAATACGTACATGTCATAGGAAGGGGTATGTATTCACCATAGGGATGGTACACAAGTTCGCACAAATTGTATATTCGCACAATTTAAGTCATTTAATGAAGCTAAACTGTATTAAATAAAACAGTTGGATTTTAGATATAATTTAGGCTTTAACACCGTGGGATTCCATAATAATAATTTTTTATGAATTAAAACACTTTTTTTTCACTTTAGGGTTTATTTTCTCGACATGTTTCGAAGGTTTATACCTTCATCATCGTAAGAACGATATAAACTGTTATATATTTCGTTCTCCCGATGATGAAGGTGTAAGCCTTCGAAACATGTCGTGAAAAATAAACTCAAAAGTCGAAAAAACAGTGTTTTAATTCATAAAAATTCGTAAAATAGTTAAAATTGAAGAACATACTAAAACTCGAACCCGTTTTCTAGAATGACAGATGTGTTGTGGTATGAAATAGCACGTTATGACGTGAAGACATGATTTTTTTGACGTAAAGAGCAAGGGAGGAGCATAGGCTGACCCCAAAAAAATTTTGGCTAACGACTTAATTCCAGTCGGGGGTAGAAGTTGGACGAGAGTCATACATGAAGCTGGCTTCTGCAGTGGCCGGTCTTGCGTTGATCACATAAACACACTCCGCATCATAATTGAGGAGGCCTCTGAATGGCAGTACATCATGTACCTAACATTCGTTGAAAAGGCAATTGATACAATATCGTGGACTTCGATCTGGTCAACTCTCATTCGCAAAGGAGTCTTACAGAAGAGGGACATGTTTGTGGATGTTTGATAACGCCTAGATCCAGCATAGAGATATAGCTTAGGTAGAAGAAGAATAAGGTAAAATGGCGATGGGAGGTTAAATTATCAGAGATCAAACTTAATAGACAAAACTAAATAATGCAGTAGAAACCATGACAACGAATGAGTATCAAGAGGCCAAATATAAGATGGAGGGATGATACCATTCAAACGCTATAACTTGCGTAATATTGCGGAACACGTTTTCATTTGCGGATTTACATTTTGGATATCCGCATCTAAGTGTGAAAACATCTCTAGAGCACGGTCTGGTTTGTCTCTGAAGGCAATAATTACACTGATGTCGTTTATTTACAATGCGAAACCGTAAACGCAGTTCTCCGTTAATACCACGGATGATAAACATCATAACATCACGGATGACGTCGCTGGCATGGAAATGTTCTCAGGGAAACACTACCCAAGTTTAATTGGACTTTACAATTCAACTTAACCTCTACATTACGTACGAGATAATTTATTTCAAATGACATATTCACAAATTAAATTTATTCAAACATAAGTATACCCTAATGCCTAGAATTGCCATGACAAAGTTCACCAATATACGGTAAGGCAAAAATATCTTTATTGAAAACTAAGGCATTAACACTGTGGAATTCCATTGTAATACACTAAGGAAATTGAAAATAACTTTGTTTATTATCCACAAAATATTAAGAAACACAACATGCTTTCGCAGCATACTTACATCTTCAGGTGAAATAAAATAAAAAAGACTAAAATAAAAACTTACTAAAGAAAGACTAATATAAAAAACGCATTTAAAATTCGATACAATAATTTAAATTTAAAAATTACCTGGGCTTATTGTTATAAGTATTGATAATTATTTATTAATCAGTAAGAACTAATAAATAATATTAAACAATAATAATACATAATGATAAAATAAAAATATACATATAAAATAGTAATTAAGAAAAAACATAATTTATATCTAAATTAAAAAATGATTAACTTCCATATGATTGAGAATGGGAGCTTGGGAGACTAAAAGTAGACTTATATTATATTATATTATACAATAATATTATTATATTATGCTATTTATATAATCATTATGTATTATTATTGTCTAATATTATTTATTAGTTCTTACTGATAAAAAATAATTATTAGTACTTATATCAATTAGCCCAGGCTAATTTTTAAATTTAAATTATTGTATCGAATTTTAAATACGTTTTTTATATTAGTCTTTATTTTTTTAATTTTTATTATAAATAAATTTAATTATCGTGGCTTGAAAAAATCAGTTATATGGGCATTTTTTACACACTAAATATGTTGCACAAATCTTCTCGAGATTTACCGGCGTCAAATTCTTGGATTAGTTTTATTTTCGGGCTCAAATCAAGCCTGTTATATTTACGTTTGTGAAACATTGCGATCTAAAATGGACCACCTTC
Organism: Lepidostoma basale; assembly: GCA_022606425.2. NCBI lineage: Eukaryota > Metazoa > Arthropoda > Insecta > Trichoptera > Lepidostomatidae > Lepidostoma > Lepidostoma basale. The sequence continues at coordinate 87,252 of JAHDVF020000481.1, read as the reverse complement.
GATGAGAACAGAACAAATATTGAGGAGTTGTCAATTTACAGAGATCAAAAAGGCAGTGCTCTCCAATTACAGAGGTCGAGAAGGCAGTACTCTCCAATTAATGAGGTACTCTCTGGCCAATTACACAGTTCGAAAAGGCAGTACTCTCTCATTACAAAGGTACTCTCCAGCCAATTACAGAGGTCGAGAAGGCAGTGTTCTCCAATTAAAGAGGTTAAGGGCCAGGTTCAATTAAACTGGTTTTTTTCAATTAATGAGGTTTTAGTGTTCCAAGGGGGTGGGACCGGAATTTTTCTGCCATTAATAGAGTTTTGCCAATTAACCAGGTTCCAATTATCCAGGTTCTACTGTATTTCTTTATATTTGCGAGTCTTTCAGGTTTCGAGATATGGTATTATGAATGGCGCGCAAATCGTGAATGGCGAGAATAACGAACCAGTCGATCCTTGACCAGATGGGCACCAGGGCAAGACTCTCGCGGGCGTGCTCTTGAAGAGTGTTAACATATTTTAATCATATAGTCCGGAGAGATCAGGGCAAACTTGGCAAAGTAGAAGGAAAGTGACCACAAATAGTAAATCAGTAACCGTCGATGAGTCGGCTCTCGAAGTGGTACAATAATACACATATCTTGGCCAAATAATTAAATTAGGTCGAAACAATTTCGAGAAAAAAGCCGACCGAAGAATTCAGTTGGGTTGGGCGGCCTTTGGAAAATTACGTCATATTCTTACCTCTAAAATACCACAATGCCTCAAGACTAAAGTATTCAACCAGTGCGTCTCGCCAGTCATGACGTATGGAACCGAGACGTGGACACTGACAAAAGGTCTAGTCTACAGATTCAAGGTCGCCCAACGCGCCATGGAAAGAGACATGCTAAGAATAACCTTGAGGGACAGATTAAGAAACGAATTTATTCGTCAACAAACCAAGGTGACTGAGGTGGCTCTGAGGATGAGCGGGCTAAAGTGGCGATGGGCTGGCCATATCTGTCGGAGAACCGACGGCCGATGGGGGAGACGGGTTCTGGAGTGGAGACCGGGTACGGGATTCCGCAGAGTTGGATGTCCCCCTGCCCGATGGACCGACGATCTGAAGAGGATTGGTGGACTCAGATGGATGGGAGCAGCAATGGATAGGGGGCGGTGGCGTGCTTTGGGAGAGGCCTACATTCCGCAGTGGATGACAGACGGCTGATGATGATGATCATGACCACAAATAGGGCCACCAAGCCGCTAGTTGGATCAAATCTGAGCACTGACTAGCCACTGAATAGCTGCAGCCTGGAGACATTTGTGACAAGAGCGCATGGCGAGCCAACGTGGATAGCTTACGCTATGGACAGAGCCTTAATAATTTATATTAACTTATATACTAATATTATTATATAGTCAATTGTTTTGAACGAAATACTATGATACAGTTTCGTCACTATGATACTATGATACCTGATGATGTCAACATAGATTGACGAAACAGCTGTCCCGTAAATCTCGGGAAGAGATTAGAAATGTAAAAACAACATTTTATATATTAACAGTTTATTATATTATCAAGTATCTCGGCGTGGACTTATGTAGACAAATGGGTCAAGCAAACAAGCCTGCAGTTATTTTAACACCAAGAATTAAATTGATGAACGAGCCATCATGACGTAACGAGTCGAATTTGGGGCGGACACCACAATCACTTATATGCGCTTAGATTATCAAAAATGTAGACCACCAAAAATATTAATCGAGAAAAGAAATAGGCCACATGGCCTACATTAAGAAGAAGAAGAAGAGATATATTATGAAATAAAAAATACCGTTTGGTAAGGCGCTTATGCGAAATAATTCATTAGGCAGGGTTGGTTTTTCCCTTAAACTTATTCCTTTATTTTACTCTCCTTACCTTGACAATTAATTGACAAAAGGATTTCATTTAATTTTCTAAAATTTTCCACAAGAAAGAAAAACTTTAAACGTTATATGGTATTAATTCAAGAAGGATTTCACTATACGATTATAATAAAATCATTTTTTAATTGACCTATTTTTGGAAGTAGTAAGCATCCTGAACTTTGTAAAACAAGGTTAGATTGGGTTGCTGATTGAAGATTCAAACATAATTTGTTTAAAAGATATTCTTTCTAATGAAAACGTATTTTTCTAGAAGTTTTAATATATTTCATAGAAATGATAAATTTTGTATTGCTAAGTTTTTCTCTTATTGTTTAAAGTGCTAAGCCATTTGATAATACCTTAGCAAAACTAAACATGTCATTTATATAAAATATAATATAATAAATCTTCTACAAAACATGCGTTTTGATTAGTACTAATTATTTAAGGTAGAGCTTTTCACCACTGTTTAAGAAACAAAAAATATTATGTATTATTATATACATATTCATACATGCAACATTATTTTTCGAACATTGCTTTCAGTTCATTATTTGTTTCAGTTAAGTAAAATTTAAAAGTCATTTGAAAAAATAATAGCGGAGCAGTATTTTGACACTAAGTTGTAACAAAGAAAGTGTGAAATTTCTACAAACAAAACAATACCGCGACAGATAGTGAATATCGTTTTGCTAAAACTACTGTTCCATTCAATATGCTGTTAAGACAAACATCGGCTGAGGTAACACATTACGTTGTTTAACAAAATAGAAAATCTCTTCGCTCAAGAACGTCAATGGAACTATTGTTTATATCTTAGAAATTGTTTGTTTAACAATAGAAAGCAACACTTAAAACAATGAGAGATAACATTTTATTATACCGAGCGGCAGAAGAACGGTATTCTCTTATTGAATGCAAGACTTTTGTATCGGGAATTCTTACAGCGAGACGGCGGCGTACTGACCCGATATTAGTGGCATTGTTTCGATAGCACTATGGAGACCCATTCGCCCGAATGCAATGCAGGCATAATGAAAAATGCAAAGCGTAGGAAAGAATGCCGAAAAGGCATACAAACTAGAGATAAAGGAGCCACGCTATGGGTGGAAAGAGTGAAACAAAAAAATTCGGCTCCTTATATTGAAACATAACATAGTTAATTTGTGTACAATATAAAAAAAATAATTAACTACTACAAATAATAATAATAATAATATGAATATGCTAACTTTTAAAGCGCCGTTATTGTGATATCACCTCAAGGGCGCATTAAGACATGTTTTAAATCTAAAAATCTAAATGTGACCGCTTAAAAAGCGATCGGCTTAAAAGTATAGTAGAACAAAGTATAAATGTTTAAATTGGGTATGAAATATGAAAAAGATGGGTTTTCAATTTAGATCAGAAATCTGTCGGATCATTTATGCATCTAAGGTGTGAACAATCGCAAAATATTTATATTAAATTTTAGTAAGACGTTCTCATACGTATTCAAAATTTAATTTGTAGTTTTACGTCATAAAGTAGTTTTCATTTGTAGTTTTAATTCATGGGTGTAAGAAGTTTCTGGGCTCTAATTTACTCAGCAGGAATACCAAACTTTTAATATATAAGACTACCATAAGACCGGTAGTCACTTACGGCTGTGAGACATGGTCTCTAACGCAGAAAGAGGAAGGCAGGCTGCCAGTTTTTAAGAGGATAATAATGAGTAAAATTTTTGGACCCACGCTGGAGGATGGGACTTATAGAATTAAAAGAAATCTTGAACTTGAAGAACTTATTAACCAGGAAACAGAAGTGAGATTCTGTAAGTCTCAACGTCTACGGTGGGCTGGCCATGTTGAAAGAATGCCAGAGGGTAGAACACCACAAATTATATCCAGATGGGTGCCCCGCGAAAAGAGACCAAGAGGTAGACCGAAGAAAAGATGAGCGGATTGCGTGGAAGAAGTCAGTGGAGGACCGTTGTGGAGGAGGCCAAGTCCCAAACCGGGATATAGCGCCGAGAAATGAATGATGAATTTAATGTTTACAATTTCATGTTATAAGCATTCATTTTATAGTCAGATAAAGGTGAATTAAAAAAATCGTTTTTATCAACATGGGCAGCATTTTGGCGAGACATTAACAGCCTCATAAAATAAAATAGATAATTTATTGTTTCTCATATTAAAATAACACCTGCTTTCCCATTCCGGGATGTAGCGCCGAGAAATGAATGAATGAATGAGTTTTACGTTATAGTTTAAAAAACAATAAATATATTGCTTTTGATTAAAATTCGACTCAATTAAGATGAATTGTGTACTTACATTTCTTATCATTTTTCATAAGATTGATGTATTTAAGATAATCCTGAACTTTAACGAATGATTAATGGCGTTTTCTTCGCTATATTAAACTAAGCTTGAAGTTCTCAAGCGCAATGTGGAGTCAAATGTAACTGGTTATTACTAACTTCAAGCTTCTTGAGTCTGCAGTGCGAGTAATTGATTATCGAACCATTTCATTCATACAGTTACCTGTTACGTTCGGTACCAGTTTCTTCGTAGATGTTATGCTTTGAGATTTTATGGGTATTGTAACTGACTTCAATTATTATTGTTATGCCCTGTCGGCAGGCAGTCATTCGGTACGTAGCTGGAATGCTTACATTGTACTTCTAAGAGCAAAGAATTTGATCTTGCTATTGTTTTAGTTCTAAGAAACTTCAGTCGAATGAATGATGTGTTTGTAAAACATGTCTTTACTTATGGTGGGTTATGTGAACATTCATTAAACACGGCGTTTAAGAATGTTTTAATTTAAGCTTTCATTAATATAAACGTGAACTTTGTGCCAGTAGGCGTTGTAAAACACACATATTTATATAGAAATATAATGTTATTACAGACATTTTGAAGTGAAATGATAATATTATATCACTAATTTCATACTCGATGCCTGTACCATATGTATTCGCACATGTCGATCACCTTCTATCGATGTTTACTTAACCACCTACTTCATGAAATGAGAGTTAGGATATGTTTAATGTATATTTTAATAAAATGAACATTCATACACCTATGTAAATTTTCAATTAATGAAATTGATAATCAAATGTTTTGGCAGAAACACTGTGATACTATAACATTATAAAGTGTTTAAATTTAAAACAGTCGTATTACATATCACGATTTATTTATATGCGTTTGTCGGTTGTCAGTTTTTTTAACACCTGATGATGCCAACATAGGTTGGCGAAGCAGTTGTCTCGATAATCTCATAAATAAAATCGCATTAAAACGAATGAAAACGTCTGTTTTTTATGTGAATGACATGTTTCGCTTAGGTATTAGCAAATTTGATGTCATTCTGATAAAATATAATAAAACTTCTAGAAAACAGGCATTTTCATTCATAATTTGTAATAGTAACAAGATTGTTCAGTGGTTTTACTTGGATTTAATTTATAGAAATTATATAAATTGTGACAAATTTGTTTCGCCTTGCGAGGGCATTCATCAAATTCAGTTTGATCCCTTTTAAGGCGAAACAAATTTGTCACAATTAATATAAAATAAATCCAAGTAAAACCACTAAACAATCGTGTTCTCTATTTTAAATTAATGATGGAGTTTTACAAAACTAATACCTTAACTATCGATAAGTTTTCATTTGTACTGATTATTTTATATGGAGATGTACATAATTTTTCATGAAAAAATAAATAAATAAATCGTAAGACGCAATAAGAGCATTTTAAATACAAGTTTAATATAATTAAATTATGCAAAAAAGCATTTATATTAAGGTAGAATAAAGCACACGAGTGTTAATGTCATACCAAACGAAAGTAAGTATAAACATATGATGAGACAAGGATTAATGTTCTCAGTGTTATCTTATGTAAAAAGAAATCTCCCTAGAAAAGACCAAATTTGACATCTCACGAGACGGTACGTGTTGGGAATACTTTCTTTCTAGAACATTTTATTGGATTTAACCTGAAAATGTACCAGAGAAAAATTGAATAAACCATTCTTATAAATTTTAAAGAACTATCCACAAACAATGCGATTATAATTTTAACAGTTCCAATTAGTTTTGGAAACACTTTGGAAGAAGGTGATTTATGATAGTTCGAAAAAAATGTTTTTTTAAACTAACTAACTAACTAACCATCACGCCATTTCCCCGGAGGGGTAGGCAGAGAGGATGGATCGCCACAATGCCCTGTCCTGGCATACCTCTCGGGCTTCCTCTACATTTATACATCGTACCATGCACGCACGTCGATTATTCCGACTTCGAATGTGGCCGCCTTTTAATAATTAAATTATTTGGTCATGCCATGTTTTCCTCGGTCGTCCTCGGCTTCTTTTCCCACTCACGCTACTTGTGTTTTTTTTAACTTTTAAATAAACTAATTGTTACATAGTTTCGCCGAAAAATATGCTTAATACCTTTCTACCATTATCAACTGAACATTAATGTAACGTTTAGTGAATTTTTCCATGTAAATATTATTTTTTAAGATATTTTTTTTAGATCTATAGATTCTTCTTCTTCAAGTACCATGTCGGGTCCCCCAACGTTGACGATCACCTCGGCGAACCTGTCCTTGTCCTGCGCGAACAGCTCCTCCACACTTCGGATGCCAGTCCACTCCCCCACATTTCGCAGCCAGGACATGTGATAGCTCCCTGTCAACTCTAGCTCGCCTCAGGACTTTGGTATTGGTAACCATGTCTGTCCAGGGAATTCTGAGCATTCGGCGATAGAGCCACATTTCAAATGATTCCAGTCTGTTCATTGAGATGACTTTAATGGTCCATGTTTCACATCCATACAATAAAACAGACCACACATAGCATTCTCTGGCGGAGTTTCAAATTTATGTTTTCATTGCAGAAGAGTGATTTCATTTTATTAAATGTAGCTCTTGCTGCCTCAATTCTGCATTTTATCTCTACATCTGGGTCAAGAGATTGTGTTAGTATGCTGCTGAGGTATTTAACATTTTCCACCCTTTCAACGTTACGGCCGTTCAAATGCAATTATTTACTGAACATTCATGTTAGTGAAAGTATAATACGTTCAGGGGACAAATACTCTTGTCTTCCTAATGTCGAACCATCACTAATGCGTTTCTGGTATTATGTTGTATGTGTATAATATCTTACCTGTACTCAATAGATGCCTTAAACATTTATGCTGTTTGTAATGTCTTTTGAGTAAATAAACTGATTTGATTTGATTTGATAAGGTTTATTGAATTTTTCCATACAAATTTTAATTTTTAAGATATTTTTTTAGATCTATAGATTAACTGTCAGTATTCAATCAGACCGAAACTGGTTCAGAAAACCAATACGTATTTTTAGTTTAAACTTTTAATTAATACTAATGAAAACGTCTGTTTTCTAGAAGTTTTATTATAATTAATGTAAATGACACGTTTCACCTGTTTAAGGCATTATCAAATGTTTTTTAACAGTATCTTAATTCATAAAAATGTCATTATTCTACAGTACGTAATTGAACATATTACTTAATTAATGCCATATCTTATCAGTATTTTCAAATTGACATTTCCCGAAAGCGTTATTTTAACTTATGACACTATAGAAATACGAGTCCGATATGTTTAACACGTTAAATTTGGGATGTTCACACATTTTACGTGCACGAATTCGTCTGCAAAACTGGTTACACTTTTCTCTTTGTGAAATTTACTGGCTCCAAGGAAAGTGAATGGCGGTTTTTGAGTAAGTACCGGACGTAAAGTACCCCAAGTGCGGCTGAGGTTTAAGGGCGAGTCTAGACTAGACGAAATCCTGCCAAGGAGATAGTATACATAACGTTTTATACTGACCCCTCTCCTGGAGGGTGATATTCTTTTGATTTCTCTGTACTATCAAATTACTTGGATGGCAGATGGAATCGATTTGACTGACTTTTTATTGGTTTTTACACGAAGATCTAAAGAGAGTCAACATACGATAGAAACAAAAAGAGTGAGAGATATAAATGTTAGGGTTATGAATATATCAATGTAAGCGCTGTTGATATGACCTGATCTGCTCAACGAAAGTGAAACTGTAATTTATATATTTACGAACACATTTCATTTGATTGAAATGTGGATGAATTTGTTTATTTAGGAAGTATGTTTACAAAGGATGGGAGGGTGGAGAAGGATATTGAAAGAAGGATTGGGGCAGGCAACAGAATAAATGGTGCACTTAAAGTTGTCATCGCAAACAAAAGCCTATCCAAAAAAGCTAAGATGGCAGTGCACAATGGTGTTCTTGTGCCGACCCTTATGTATGGAAGTGAAGCATGGAACTGGCAAAAGAAGGATGAAAGTAGAATAAATGCAGTAGAAATGAGATCTCTAAGACGAATGTGTGGCAAATCTGTATATGATAGAGTGACAAATGCAAGTATAAGAAGTGAATGTGGTGCGAATGAAAGTGTTATGAACAAAATAAGGAAAGGGTCATTAAGATGGTTTGGACACATGGAAAGAATGAGTGAAGACAGAATGGTAAAGAAGGTATATGTAAACGGCGTGAACGGAGCTAGAAATAGAGGAAGGCCGAGGAAAACGTGGCACGATCAAATCAATCAAATATTGAATGTCGGTCACGTGAGGAGTCGGAGAAATCGACGTGCGTGCATGACAAGATGTATGAATGTAGAGGATCGAGAGACGTATGTCAGGACAGAACAGTGTGGCGTTCCATTCTTTCTGCCTACCCCTCCGGGGAGACGGCGTGATGGTAAGTTAGTTAGTTAGTATTTTTCATTTGATGAAACATTCCTCTTGTAATTCTATCAAATAATTGTGTTATTTGAAATCAGATATTTCGAAATTCGCGTTTTCAGATACGATTTTATATTTATTTTTGAGAGCTTTCTATTTGTTATTTTGATTTAACTTGTTTTACGTTATTGAAGCATTATAATATAATAAAATGACAAAAACTTTATAATTTAGAAATACACTTTAAGAGAGTTTACTTTTTAGAGTCATAGCATAATAAGGTATTTATGTAATAGATATAATTTATTACGTTACATTAATTTCATAAACAAATTTCTTTCAAGAACGATGGTAAAATCACAGCTGATATTTTTATAAAATTCAAAAGATATTACAACCATTTTCTCCATATTTATAAGATTATTTATGTCGAAATATTTTGATCCTTTCATAATTTTGTTCATATTTCTTTCTTTCGCTCTATATTCCTTCCTTAAAACTAACTAACTAACCGTCACGCCGTCTCTCCGAAGGGATAGTCAGAAATAATAGACTATTATATACATACTTCTCTCGATGCCTCAACATTCATAAATCGTATCATGCATACCGACTCTTCACCTGTCTGACATTTAATATTCTTTTTTTTATTGGAATCCTTCATAGATTTGTTATTTCTAAGTTTTATTATTTTATTTTGTATTATATTTCTGACAAAGGATGATTAAATGATATATATGGTCTGTTCTACTATATGGCTGCGAAACCTGGACTCTGAAAGTGAATGTAATGAACCTGTTAGAAGCGTTCGAGATGTGGATATACCGCAGAATGCTCTGTATTCCATGGACCGATAGGGTCAGTAATGCAGACGTACTACAGAGAGCCAGAGCCAATAGAGAGCTGTTGTCGAGTGTGAAAATTAGAAACGTCTCATATTTGGGTCATGTGCTAAGGGAAGAAAAATACCACGTCCTTCGACTGATATTAATGGGTAAAGTGGAGGGACGTTGGGGAGTTGGTAGAAGGCAGCTGTCCTGGCTGCAGAACATCAAAGAGTGGACAGGAATAACAAGAGTTCAGAACCTGTTCCAAGTGGCGCAGGATAGAGATGCCTTTGCTGCAGTGGTCGCCAACGTTGGGGGAGGGGGGGACTTGACACGGCACCGAAAGAAGAAGAAGATTGTATTTTCGTTAAACCGTTTTGTGTCCAAATAAGTCGCCTAAATGTATTTCGCTTGTTATGTCTCATTTGCGTATAATAAAAATAGTAAATTAAATTAAATAAATAAAAATGTGTGGATACTCTGTGTATGATAGAGTGTCGAATACAAATATATGAAGTGAATGCGGTGCGAATGATGGTGTTATGAACAAAATAATGAAAGGATCATGAAGAAATGAATGAAGAAAGAATGGTAAAAAAATTATATGCTAACGATGTAAATGGAACCAGAAATAGAGGAAGACCGAGAAAAACGTGGCACGATGAAATAAATCAAAAGTATGGCAGTCCATTCTTTCTGCCTACCCCTTCGGGGAGACGGCGTGATGGTTAGTTAGTTAATAAATAAAAATGAAATAAAAATAAATAACTAACTAATTGTTAAATGTGAAAAAAAGTAATATTTTTTGTTACAATATTTTTCTCGGTAATATGTGCGCATGTAACTTATAGTGTTTTGAGTGTGAGATAAAATCCTTTCTTTGTTTCTGTAGGCCTGAGAGAAAAAAAGATTTTAGCACATATCTATTTTTATCTGGCGATTGAAGTCATTATTTGGACGTTTTAGAGTCTTACGCGAAAGGTTGCCCTGAATGGGCCAGTTAGTTTGGGGAAAGTGCTCTCTCAGTGTTATCTGCTCGTGTTTCCTCTATTAAAAGCTGGCATTAATGAAGATCTTATATTTGCTATTATCTCACGAGCAGTAGCGTACCTAGGGTCAACCATTAAGGCAAGCCAAGAATTATAAATAAATATTCGTAAAGAAAACACATAATCTTTCTTTTCATAACATTTCTGCACATAACGTAAATGACAGATAACATTCTGACAATATGAATGAAGTTCGTTACACATCGAATAGTAACATACTTCAGAGTGATAAAGCCCGGCTTCAAATCCATACAAAAAATGTAGATATCTTCTGGTATATATGCACCTAGCTATATGATTATAAGTCAAAAATACATAAGTGTGACAAAGACAATTTTACATTTTGCATGCCCAATATGAAGCCCATCGAAAACATGAAACAAAACATGTGAACGTAGGCGATTTCACGGGCGTCTCACCTCCAGTATGCATGAGTGAAATAAAATACGGCGCGTATGATTTAAACAAAACAAACACGTAGGTCATAACTGCGCATGTCGGCGGAGTCATTTCCACCTCAACAAATTAAATCGCTTTAATGTCCTCGCGCGAAATTCAAAATATTATTTTATTCGCGGACGGCCTAAGCGCGCAAAAACATCGGTTTAATAAAGCAATTTAAGGCAAGCCCGGCTTCTCGGCTTGTATGGACGTACCGCCACTGCTCACGAGATCCTAGGCTAGGTGGGGGCCGGGGTGCGCGGCAGGTGCCCCCATTTACCTTCGGAGGTATGTACGTGTTATTTAATTAATTAATCCGCTTAGCAGAGACATGTGTAAATAGCTAATCAGGATTTACTTATACAATCCTATAGCAGTGCACAATGGTGTTCTTCTACCGACCCTTATGTATGGAAGCGAAGCATGGAACTGGCAAAAGAAGGATGAAATAATTGCGGGTCCATGGCACGCCAAGCACTCCTGTCACCTGCCAGTCTCCAGGCTGTAGCTAATGAGAGACCAGTCAGATCCCTGATTTGACCTGACTAGCGGCTCGGTAACCTTGTGGTCGTCATCTCTCCACTTTGCCAATGATGATGAGCTTTTTCAGGTTGTACTGATCCCTCCGGGCTATGTGTCCAAAATATTTCAACACTCTCTGAGAGCACATTCGCGAGAGTCTAGCCTCGATACCCAGCTGGTCAATGTTTGACTGGTTTGTTCTCCTTGCCGTCCAGGGTATACGCACCATAAATTTATTACTTATTACAAATTCTGCGATGATTTCCGGTTTCAGAAACAAGCCCACACACATCCAGACGCTCCAAACAGTTCCCATCTAAATCTATTAAGTAGCATAAATATTTGAATTCATAAATAACGTTTCGCTTAAGCGCGAGTGTCTGCCTACAACCGAAATGGATTCCAGAAAGGAATTGGAGTTTCTATTACTTCACGTCACTTGTAGTATTTACCACACAATTTAAATGGAATGGTATTGTAGGAGCCGCCGCGTGATGCTATCGGAGTCTCAGGCGTATAAATTACTTGCAAACTTATATTTCCTTAACAATTTCACTGCTGCTAGCTGTAATTAATAACACCGCTCCTTAACAACAACCCGAAGATGATATTTATTATCAGCCCCGGGCATTTGATTTTATCTCCGAAAAGTTCCCAAGCTACCTGATAGCATTCTACAATTAATCATAATAGAAAAATGCTCGGGGATTTTAGAACCTATTGGGTAGTATTTATTTTTCCCGCTTTATTAATTGACGCCATGTTGTGAATAATTTTAAATGTCATCATTAACTGTTTGCTGGTGACAAGTAATATTTGCACGTAATAAATTTAAAGCACCACATTATTTAAAATAACATATTTTTTTGTTTATTTGATCATTTCAAAATGTTATGAACAAAATAATGAAAGGGTCGTTTAGACGGTTTGGACATGTGGAAAGAACGAAAGATGACGGATTGGTAAAATAGGTATATAATATTTAAACGACGTGAACAAAGGTAAAAATAAAGGAAGGCTGAAGAAAACGTGGCATATTCGAATCAATCAAATATTAAATGTCGATCAGGTGTGAAGTTGAAGAAATCGACGTTCGTGCATTAAACGAAGAATGAGAAGTATTTCAGGACAGAGCAGTGGGCGGTTCATTCGTTCTGCCTACCCGTTCGGAAAGACGGCGTGATGGTTAGTTATTTTTATTGACAAGTTTTTCGATATTCATCACCGGAAGGACGATATATAAACTCTCCAGATGATGACAGTAAAATACCTTCAAACGTTTTCAGAAAAATAAAAAATAAAAAAGTCGAAAACTTTGTTTTGATCGTAATAATTATGAAAACATCAATGTTCTAGAAGTTTTACATTATTTTATGAGAGGAATATATTTATGTTTTACGAACAATGATGTAAAACTTCAACTTAAATATTATTTACCAATAAACGTCCGTTTTCTGGAAGTTTTGTTACATTCGTAAATGTAACAAAACTTCTAGGATTAACGTTGAATTAAATTTATACAATGCAGAAATTTTTATAGAAATTAAATATTTAATACGTATAATTTTTTTTTTTTAGGATATAATCAATACTTATAGTGTTTTCATTATTAAACAACCATAATGGAAATCTACACGGTTATTGTAATAAAAATTATTCACATTCACATTTATAGCAGTGTTAGAAAAACGTATATTTTCATTTATCAGATTTTTTATATTATATCATTGAATGTCAACATTTATAAAGAATATTCAATATAAAGATTTACATTATGTTTTAGAAAAGATAAATCTAACGCAATAATATCAGATCAAACAGTCTGAACATTAACTATAAACATCGGGTTGAACGTTTAAGAGACTGAACTCTTGGATCTAGATCTAGAGAACATGGGTTCTATACTGGAGACGACCCGGTTCCTACTTTTTCATAATAAGTTATTATGTATGCCTACATTGCAGTCTTCACTACAAGTTGATTACCACATTTCAGCTGATATTAAGACTCCAGTTATCTATGAATATTCTACGTTAATTGATTTATACTAAGATGTTAAAGTGTTATGTGTGGTCTGTTCTGTTATATGGGTGTGAGACGTGGACATTAAAAGTAAATACAATGAACCGGTTAAATGCATTTGAAATGTGGCTTCACCGAAGAATGTTCAGGATCCCATGGACAGACAGAGTGACGAACACAGAAGTCCTGAATCGTGCAAGAGTAAATAGAGAGCTGCTGACATTGATCAAAGTCCGCAAGATTTCATATCTGGGTCACGTTCTACAAGGAGAAAAATATCGCCTGCTGCATCTAATTTTGAAGGGAAAAATAGAGGGCCGCAGAGGGGCAGGGAGAAGGCAGATCTCTTGGCTGCGCAATGGACGGGAATCGGAACTGTGGAGGAGCTATTACGGACAGCGCAGGATAGGGAAGAGTTTACCAGAGTGATCGCCAACGTCGGGGAGACCTGACAAGGCACTTTAAGAAGAAGAAGAATTAATGTATAAAGTATAGTCACTTATTAGTGAAACAGAATTAGGAACAGTGATATTGAATTCTCAATTTTTTTTAATAAGGTATTCTAGGGGTATGATTACACCTACACGTAGACAAATGAAAACCTTTTATTATTAAATATGTTGGTGACAATGACGTATAGCTGAAAGTCCCTCCCCTTTAGGCATTCCAGTCAAATCTTAGGTCAGGGTAACTCATAAATATTTATTTCTATGTCAAACGGAAGTTGAAAACATTGATTTATTACAGTTTCATATACATAAATGCCAGTGAAGGCGAATATATATTAAATTTTCATTTGAAGCACTCTGTAGTTAAACATTTAAAATTTATTCATTTTGAAGTTCTTTTTAAGAAAATGAGACTTAAGTACAAGCAAAACTAGTTGGCTTAAATTACGAGATAATTCCATAGTTAAATGCAAAACACATAAAATATTCCTCAAATTGAGATTGGATGGGCACCTTCAAAGAATGCACGAGTGCCTCAGAAAATAATGACTAGGTATCCGAGGGGCAAAAGAAGAGTTGGAAGGTTTAGATGCGGCACAGATCCTACAAATTTCAAAACGGAAGACGGCAGCAAAGGACAGGAGTTGGAGGCTGAATTTGAAAGAGGTCATGGCTTGGAGGTAGCGCCATCGAAATGGGTTACATATAATGTCGAATCTTTTATGAATTAAAACATGGTTTTTCCACTTTTGAGATTATTTTTCTCGATATATTTCGAAAGTTTTACATCGTTTATATCGTTTTTCCGATAATGAAGTAGTTTATCTTTATGGAATTGCACAGAGTTGATAACCAAAACATGTCTGCTTTATGTGAAATAAAGTGTTGTGAAATACAAAACTCGATCTAGTCTCACCACTGAGAGATATTTGCTTGAAGAAAAAAATTTAACAATTTTGAGAGTTTACTTATTTCGGAACGGTCATGGCGGAGTTACACAGAGTTCAAAAAGGTCTACGTGCTCAAAAAGGTCTACGTCCTCCTTGAAGACGTTTAAAAAATCGAAGAATAAAAAAAATACCAAACTGCGCATTTATAAAAAAAAACCCCATCAATTCGTGGACAATGACTCTTAAAGAATAACAAATAAACTACTGGTGTGAGAATAGGATCCTTAAAGTAATTCTGGGACTCAGGCCGGGTACTGTAGCGAAAACTTAGAGGCATAAGGGCAACCTAGAGATTCGCATGATGACCCTGTAGTCCATTAAAACGAGCACTGTTAGAGCCGGTTAAACATGGATTGGGCACGTATGCCAAACCGGAGAGACCAGAGCAATCAAGACTGACCAGAGTAAGACCTCTAGGAAGGTCTAGACAGCACCTATTGGATAATGTTCTGGCTGATCTGGCTTTGTTGGGGGAATCGAATTGCTGGGAGCAAAAACTACGCGTAGGATCGAGTGGCTTGGAAGAACTCACCAAGGACATCAAGGAGGGTAAAACTCACCAAGAGCTGTGTGGCCAAATGAAGTTAGTAATAAGAAATTACAATGCGTACTCTTATTTATTCAAATGTAAATCTACAACAGAAAATGAAGGCGAATATAGAAGAAAATTATAACTAACTAACTAAATAACTAACCATGACTAACTGACATGCAGAATCGGCGTTCGACGTCTCTTGGCCTCAATTCATTCGGCATCCGATTTCCAAGCTTTTGGATGAATCCCAATGCTTTTAAACGTCTGGGAATGGTTGCTTGATCAACTCCCAATGATTTTGCAAGTTCTTCTTGCGTTTGACAGGCATCTTCATCGAGCAATGCCTCCAATTCTTCATCTTCAAATTTTTTGGCTGTCCGGGTAGATTTTCGTCTCGAAATTGCCACTTTAAAACCGTGCAAACCACTTCTGGCACGTTCGATCAGCTAGAGCATGGTCACCATAAACCGCCACTAAAATACGATACTCTTTTCTTCATGTTAAAGTAATGAAGAAGAACTCCCCGCAAAAACACTTTATCTGGCACAAAGTTCGACATTATCAAATGAATTGAAAAAAAAAAGGTTTACGCTTCAACCAAATGATATACGCTGTCTGTTCAAAAAGTATCGCGAATTTTATATTTTTTCAAAAAGTATTTATTTATTCATGAATATCTATTTTGTCCCCTTCAAAGTAATTCCCCTCGGATATAATACATTTATGCCAACGTTTTTTCCAATCCTCGAAGCACTTAAAAAATCATTTTTTGTGATCTTGTTCAGCTCCTCCTTCGATGCCGTCTTTATCTCCTCAATCGTGGCGTAGCGTCGTCCTTTCATGGGCCTCTTCAGTTTTGGAAACAGGAAAAAGTCACAGGGGGCCAGGTCTGGGGAATACGGTGGCTGCGGCACCATTACTGTGTTGTTTTTGGCCAAATATTCGCGCACAAGCAACGATGTGTGAGCAGGGGCGTTATCATGGTGCAAAAGCCAGTTTTTGTTCTTCCACAAATCCGGGCGTTTCTGGCGGATTGCTTCGCGCAAATTGCGCATAACTTGCAGGTAATATTCCTTATTGACCGTACTACCCTGTGGCAAGAACTCATGATGCACCACGCCCCTGCCATCGAAGAAAACTGTGAGCAAAACCTTCACGTTCGACCGAACTTGGCGCGCTTTTTTTGGTCTTGGCTCATGCGGCAGCTTCCATTGGGATGTTTGAGCTTTGGTTTCCACGTCATAACCATAAACCCATGATTCGTCACCAGTTATGACCCTCTGGAGCACATTTGGGTCATCACGGACCGAGTCCAACATCTCCTGAGCAATCAAATCAAATCAAATCAAATCAAATCAGTTTATTTCATCAACAGACATTACAAAATTTATTTTTAAGGCATCTATTGAGAACAGGTAAAATAATATATTATATATAGTATACTACCAGAAACGCATAAGAGATGGTTCAACATTAGGAAGACAGGATACTCTCCAGAATTAAGAGTATTTGCCTTCTGAACGTACTTTCACTAACATGAAAGACGTCGATCTCCGAGGAGACCGCGTTCAGCAGACTAATTGCTCTTCCCACCGGTGTCACCAGAGGCAGATTGGTTCTGGCAGCCGGTAGGTAAAACAATCTGTGCTGTCGCTGTCGGAGATATCTATCGGGGACAAAAAGCCGAACACCCTCCAGTACGGCCGAGTTCTCGAAGTATCCCCTAATTAATCTAAAGAAATGGGTAATTAGATGTCCATCTCTTCGAAGCTGTAGAGAATTGGTTCCGAGCATTCCCAAAAGAAATGCCGTGGGATAGAGCCAAGGATAGCTACCATACTCCCTCATGTAGAGATACCTCAGAAATTTTTTCTGAACCCTCTCCAGCATAATGGAATATCTCGCCTCGTGAGGACTCCATATCACAGAACCACTTTCGAGTCTGCTCCGAACCAATGCGTTGTATAGGACTCTGAGCACATTGGGATCCCTGAAAACTCTGCCGATCCGGACGATGAAGCCCAACATCTTCAGTGCAGTGCCACAAATTCTCTCAACATGTGCACGAAAAGTCAGCCTACTCTCATAGATGATCCCGAGATCTCTCATCGTAGATACATGTGCTAGTTGTTGGTTGTTCATTGTGTATCTATAATACACAGTTCTCAATGCTCTAGTAAAAGATAGCATAACGCATTTAGAGACATTGAATTGCATTTGATTACTGTGACTCCAGTTGACAATATTATTGATGTCCGACTGGAGGCGAAGACAGTCTCCAGGATTTTTAATTTCCAGGAATAATTTCAGATCATCGGCAAATAAAAGAAATCGCGAGAAGTTTATCACCTTCGCAACATCATTTATGAAGATGGTGAAGAGGAGTGGCCCTAAGTTTGAACCTTGTGGCACCCCTGAATTTACAAGAAAAGGTTCCGATTGAAAAATTCCGTATGAGACGTATTGTTTTCTCCCCTCGAGGTAACTAATGAAAAACATAATCAACTGAGAAGAGAATCCAATTTGAGATAGCTTTGCTATCAGAATGTCGTGGTTCACAGTGTCAAAGGCCTTTGAGAAATCATTATATGAACAGTCAACTTGGTGACCATCATCCAAGGCCCTTGCAATGTAATCTGTGAATACCATGAGATTAGTTTCAGTCGAGCGCCCCTTCCTGAATCCATGTTGTTCTGTTATAATATAGGGGTCGACTTTGGGAAATATCAATTTGTGTAAAATTGATTCAAATAGTTTGGCTGGAGCCGACAGTATCGCTACAGGTCTGTAGTTTTCGACCGACTCTTTGGCGCCGCTCTTGAAAATAGGACTGATTCTGGAAAGTTTCCAGAGATCAGGAAAAGTATTTGTACTTAACGATAGGTTAAATAAAAAATACAGCGGAGATATTAGGAGCTCAGAGCAGCCTTTTAAGAAGTAAATGGGAAGAAAATCAGGACCAACCGAGTGCGAATTCTTCATAGCTTTAATGGAGGATATAATATCATTCGCTTCTATCTGCGATATGACAAAGCCATGACCACAACAATTGGCACTTAACTCAGTCGCTGAATTGAAATTAAGCCGCGGGGGAACATTGCTATAGACAGATTGAAAGTGTTTAGCGAATGCATTCACTATATCTACACCCTCAACCTCCCTATCCCCATGCATCATAGTGTTTAGGATGCCCCCATCCTTTCGTAGACTTTTTACGTAGTTCCAGAAGGATCCAGGGTCATCCATAAGATTGCCCTCAATGGTGCCCACATATGTTCGAAAGGCTGATCGAACATTGCGTCTCACCACCGAGCGGTACAGACTGAAAAGTTCGCAAGCAATGTTAACGCGATGCTGTTTTTGGTCGAAATTGAGCAATTTTGGCACGAATTTCGCGGCGACCCGACTCATGCCCAAATCATTGGTTAAAATCGAATGGCACGAGCCAATCGATATGTTTAGGTCCTCAGCAACTTCTCTAACGGTGATTCGACGATTGGCTAATACTATTTTCTTCACTTTATCAATGTTTTCGTCTGTTGTTGACGTGCTCAGGCGTCTGGCACGCTCTTCGTCGTTCATATCTTCTCGGCCCTCTGAGAACATTTCGTACCACCGATAAACGTTGCTTTGGTCCAAGGTAGCTTCACCATATGCCACAGTCAACATTCGAAATGCGTCCGCGCACTTTATTTTGTTTTTCACACAAAATTTGATACAGATTCTTTGATCCATTTTTTGGAATAGGCAAAAATCGAAGACGAGCCAAAACACATCCAAGCAAAACAGCTGTCAAAAATTAACTAAACATTCAAAATGGCCGACCTTGTCAGCATAAGTAAGGGACATGAGTACCAACATAACGCTACAAAAAAATCAAAAATCAAATATACGTAGCCAGCGGAAATTCAAAATTCGCGATACTTTTTGAACAGACCTCGTATACTGAAAAAGACGCGCAATGACAGTAGCTTTCAAATGAATATACTCACGGATGAACACGACGCGAAATAATACTAGTAACACCCTCTCTTAAAAAACCGCACAAATTAATTCATACACCCAATATTATGTAAGAATCAAATGAATACTCTAGAAATATTTATGAAAACTTACTTACTATGAACTTTTATGAAAAAAACTTGGAGCCCAAAGGGTTAACATATAATTTTTTTACCATTCTTTCTTCATTCATTCTATTTAGGAAAATTATAGGTTTCTACAATATAATTTTTGTATTTATAAATTTAAAATACAAATTTTCCGAATAACAGAAGAAAGTACATCGTTTCAATAATATAATTCTCAAAATTTTTGTACGCTATTTCTAAAATAATATTTTTTATCTTTTTATTTAATGTATCGTATAGCTCCAATAAAGATTAATTTATCTTCCAGAATTCAGAATCAATTTACCTCTGAGTGGAAGAGAAATTCGAGGACTGATTAAGATTACTTTCGAGATAATTTTTTTTTAATGAAATATCGTTTTTGTAAAGTGCTTTTATTGCTATAAATGGGAATTGTGCTTCATTTATAATCTCAGTGTATATCTTAATTGATCCTTATCAGCCCAGTTGTTCAAAATCGAGGATTTTATATTACGTACTGTAGAATAAACTTGTTAATTTATAATAGCATGAAATTATAATTTATATAGTATAATTTATATAGTATTGTATTAATCCATTTTTTAAATATAATTACTAGATATAAGTAACGATTGAATATATTATTTATCTCCAAAACATAATATGGACATACTCGTAGTATCGAATGGTTAAGAAAGTATACGTTAATGATGTATAATAAATAAAATAAATATACGTTAATGACGACCTTCGTGGCAGAGTAGTTACGAGCTCTGACTTCCATGCCGAAGGTCCTGGGTTCGATTCCCGGCGATGGCAGTGTGATTGTCACACTGTCTTTGGTTTGGTGTAGAATTCACGTGACAGTAAAATGGCGATAGGATTGGCTACCTATCACATGTCACGAGAATCAATATAATAGCCAAAAAATTAAAAATTGTATACAGTAATTGGGTCCAAACGACCTGTTGTGTACATAAAAAAAAAATGGAGTCGAGGCAGACCGAGGAAAACATGGCATGACCAAATTATTCAAAATTTTTAAGGTTGGTCATGTTAGAAGTCGTTGTATGAATGTGGAGGAAGCTAGAGTTGCCAAGATAGAGTAGTGTGGCGGTCCATTCTCTCTGCCTACCCCTGCGGGGAAACGGCGTAATGGTGTGTATTGTATTGTATTATATCATTAAAAATATAATATAAGCGATTTAGTAAAAAGTGCAATTTCCTTTCAAAATCGTGTTTTTTAATGTTCTATTTAATATTGATGAAAACATACCTATAGTTTCTAAATATTTTATTGTACTTAAAGTTCATAAATATTTTATTATAGTTTTGTTCCGATGCGTAATGTCTTCCTAGATTTTTATTTATTAAAATATATGCAATATAATGTTTGTTAACAATATAATGTTGGTCAACAATATAAAGTTTGTTAACAATATAAGAGTCGGTTGGTTAACAATATAAGAGTAGAAGATCGGGAGTAACAGATGTCGTCGCAAGGGTAGCGAGGGTTTAAATGGTCATTTGTGGGACATATTGCCAGATTGGTAGACGATAGATGGACCAGAAGGGTGGTAGAGTGGAGACTCCGCGAAGACAAACGAAACTGAGGGAGACCCCTAACACAATGGTCCGATGACATTACAAAAATTGCTGGTGATAAGATGCAAAAGGCACAAGATAGGGATACGTGGAGAAGTATGGGGGAGGCCTATGTCCAGCAGTGGACGACAACGGCTGTCTAAGTAAGTAAGTAACAATATAACGCTGGTCATGTGTGTCGACGGGATGATGGAAGATGGAGCCAGAGAGTTACTGAATGGAGGCCAAGGTTGGGCTGGAGAAGTGTCGGGAGACAGCCTACTAGGTGGAGCGATGATTATGTGCGGACGACGGAAAGGGCCTGGAGAACACTGGCGAGACACCGAGAGAGATTGCGTGGGGGTGGAGAGGCTTACGTCCAGCAGTGGATGTAGACAAGCTGACGAAGATACAATAATGTATTATCAATTCAAGAAAATGAGTTATTAATATGATTCGTCTTAGATTATAAATATCTTTAATTTTCAGAAAAAAATCGTTGAATATATGAAAAAAATTACAAATAAATAATGGTCAAATCTGATTCGGCTTAGATTACTTATACATTTAGTTTTCAGAATACAAATCGTCGAAAACGTAAAATACGAAAAACCGAGGAAAACGTGACACGATCAAATCAATCAAATATCAAAAGTCGGCCACGCGAGAAGCCTAAGAATTTTATGTGCGTGCATAACGCGATGTATGAATTTTGAGCAAGCGAGAAAAGTATGTCAGGAAAGTAAAGTGTGGCGGTCCATTCTTTCTGCATACCCTTTCGATGTGATGGCGTGATGGTTAATTCTTCTTCTTCTTCGATGGCCCTACAGTATTCCTTCCTTCCAACTCTTCCTGTCTTCTGCTTCGACCCTCCAACTTGACACTCGTAACTATTTCGCTGCATCTATGCAAACTTCATCCTCCCATCATAACCTTGGTCGTCCAATTAGTTTTTACCATTTGGGTGACTCTCCAGCATCCATTTTTTGGGTTCGTGATGACGGCATCCTCTGCATGTGACAAGCCCATCTTCATCTATTCAGTCTGACATTTGTGGGAGCTTTGTAAATATTGTACAGCTCGTCATTATACCACACTCTCTAGACTTCACCATCATTCATAGGTCCCAGTATTCTGCGCAACACCCTTCTTTCAAAACTGTTATGGTTAGTTAGTTTAATTTACGAATAAATAAGAAAACCTGTGTATCTAAAAGAAGAATTGGAAGCTGGGCAGCTTTCGGAAACATGAGTTACATCCTTAAAAATACCGATCAACCTCAAACGAAAAGTCTATGAATCCTGCTTTCTGCCAGTTGGTACTTATGGTCTTGAAACTGTAAAATTGTCCAAACAAAGTGTCGAGAAACTACGAGTAACCCAAAGAGCCATGTTAGGAATAAGCCTAAGAGACAGAGTCAGAAACGATACGGTGAGAGAAAAAACAAAGGTCACTGACATCATCCACCGGGTGGCGACTCTAAAATGGCAATTTAGCCATAAGCTCAAATGAAAAATGGACAAGAAGACTGCTGACTTGGAGACCGTGGACGGCAAAGAGAAGTGCAGGGCAACCGCAACTACGGTGGAAGGATGATATGAACAGCACGTCGGAATAACCTGGATGCAGTCTGCACAAAACAGAGTGACATGGAAGCGAATTGAGGAGGCCTTTGTCCAGGAGTGGACGGGAATAGGCTGAGGAAGAAGAATAAGAAGAAGAAGAAAAAGTGTATCCATTTGCGTTAAAAAATAGGATTTATAGTATTAATTTATGAATAAGATAAAATAATGCGGACGCCACTGCTGAATGCGAGGCAGAATATCTTTACAAGCCATTATCAACGGAGTCACCGCGGCTAGCTGTAATTAAAGTGTAAGAAAGGGTATACATTTTTGTATACTTACAATAATTTATTAATGTATGATTTTGTAATATCTTACAATTCCGCGGAATTCGCTGGTCTATTTCGTGTCAGTGAAAGGGTAAAGAAAATGATAAAAGAGAATTGACGGCACGTTTTGGCTGTGGCCTTGGCAGCCTTTGTTACCGCAAAATATTTGTTTTAGGATACGAATTTTGTAACAATTGTGTGGAAAGTTAAATACGTACTATATAGAACATTTTATTTAGGAAATATTTTATCTTTTAGGAAAATTTTAATATGAGTAATCATAAATTGTTAATAATTTTACTTCAGATTATAATCATAATTTTATAATTTTCATAACCTGAGGCGAGCTAGAGTTGACAGGGAACTGTTATCATCTATCAAGGTTCGAAAGATCTCACATCTGGGTCATATACTGCGTGGGAAAATGTACCACCTTCTCCAACTGATATTGAAGGGGAAAATTGAGGGACGCCAAGGGCCCGGTAAGAGACAGGTGTCCTGGCTGCGAAACAGGACAGAGACGGGTTCGCCGAGTTGATCGCCAAATTTGGGGGGGACCCTAGAAATTAGAAGAAATATTTTCATTAAGTAATTCACATTCCAATTGTATTGTACTTGTAAGGTGCAGCGTGTAACTCGCGTAAAATTTAATAAAATTTCTTATAATAAAACGTTTTCATCAATACCAGATATGAGAGATTTATTAAAAACTTTGCGTTTTAATAAAGTATGAGGTATTATAATAGAAACGTACGTTCTGAGATTTAATACCTTGGAATATACACAGAATCTTAATGGTGGTTAATATAATAGAAAAAGAGAAAATGTTCCTTTGCACCTTTTAAGATCTTCGCAGTAATCACATCTTCAGCATAAGCAGTACAACAAAAACCACGGAAAGCAAATCTTTCTCCTTACTTACTTTTGTATATTGAAATGTTCCTCCCTCGGTTAGCACAGAGAGCATGGTTTTTATCCTCAGGGTGGTAATCGTGAGATTCCTTTCGTGTTATCATTATTCGACCAAGGACGGGTGTAAATATATTGTCAATATCGTACTTGACGAGCACCTTTATATCCTACTACTGCACGAAGGCTGAACCATTTCTGGTCCAGCCGGATGCAGACGGATTTCCGTGTCTCCTACATTTTGGCGGGATCGAGGCACAGGCGACGCGAAGTAAGATGGCGGCCTACCCGCAAAGCTGACTGGAGAGAAGTGAGCAGGCTTCTAGCCTCGGAGCATAGAGTACAAAAAACAGTGTTACCAACCGGGAAGGCGGCGGTTGCTCACACGGCGGAAACAGGAGAAGTTGGAAATAAATTTCGAAGAGGTACTTAACTGGGGAGAATTGGGGCGAATACAGTGGCCGAAGAAATCGTAATGGTATGTAACATTACAATATAGTGCAATGATTATGTTTCTTTGAATTGCCTCGATCAAATTAACTTTCAATGGATATCAAATATAAATCTCGCTTCAAGTTAAAATTAATTTACCGGGGAGGTTTTGTCTGTCTGCTTTTGTTCTCATAAAAGTCATACAATTATTTCAAACTTGATACTAATAAAGAAAATAGTAGTAACTATTTATACTGTTTTGCATAGAAATTTAAACAAATTATGGTCTGTTGTTTAATACCGAATTCCCTGGAAATATTTATTTGGACAAAAAGAATTAAAAAACGTATTTTTATTTAAATTTGAACTATTTGATTATATTAAAGTAAATATTCATACACTTACTATATACATTCAGACGTCAATGTTAAACAGTAGCGTATTATGTTTTCAACATATTTTTCTCGGAAAAAAATGTTTCTTTAAATAACAAAGATGTTTGCTTAATAAAATCTAAAACAAAAAAAAATGTTTTTATAAAACAAAACCATCACCCCGTTTCCCCGTAGGGGTAGGCAGAGAGAATGAACCGCCACACTACTCTATCCTGGCATACCTTTTTAGCATCCTCCACATTCATACAACGAGTCATACACGCACGTCAATTCTTCCGAATTCTAGCGTGACCAACCTTTAACATTTAATTAATTTGGTCATGCCATGTTTTCCTCGATCTGCCTCGACTTCGTACTCAATTTACATCATTAAAGTATACTTTCTTAACCATTCTTTCTCCATCCATGCGCTCCATATGTCCGAACCAACGCAGTGATCCTTTCATAATTTTATTCATAATACCTTCTTCCGTTCTACATTCCTTTCTTATATCAGCATTTGAGATTCTGTCGTTTATCGTTCTACCACACATACGTCTTAGGGACCTCATCTCTACCCCATTTATTCTGCTCTCATCCTTCTTCTGCCAGCTCCATGCTTCACTTAGGGTTGGGACCAGAACTCCATTGTGAACGGCCGTTTTCGCTTTCATTGATAAATTCTGATTTCTAATAACTATTTTTTAAGGTCCATTCACTTTGTTACTTTTTTCTTATAATATATATAATATTATAGTTATATGAAATCTATACAAAAAATTAACAAAATGTTACATAGACACAAACGGCTGAAGCAAGGGTATCAATAAGTAATAATAATCAATGAAATTTTCTTTCAGCTTGTTTACGCAATGGGCAGTACATTTTTTATTCAAAATTAATCGATTAAAAACTCTATCAAAATATTTTTTATAGAAAAAAATAAATTTGCTATGAAGAAAAGAAAACTTGAAAGCTTTGAAAGAAACAATTATGTCAAAGCTTCAAAGAAAAATGGCAATCAAAACTTTTATTGAAGTTATTAGAATTTTAACGAAGAATGAAGTAGGCAACTCATTACTCGGCATACTAAAGAAAATTAACGTGGAGTAAATAATGTTTTACCTCGCCAGTTTTCTATTTATGAAGACGTTAGGTAATGAAAATGCTTGAAGTTACCCGGTATATGGAAAGAATTTGGAGGAATTTTATTTTCGGTGTTTTGTAGGTTTATTTACATTTTAATCGGTAGATTGCGCTTTCACGTTTTAATAGCTATTTTTAAAGCTTTTCAATTTTTTAAATAGAAAATGTAGGCATAGTGATTGAACTACCAAGTTAATTTACAATGTGGCTTATTGAACTAATTGAATATTATTAGATCAATAATCGATTAGATAATATATTTCGTCATAGGTTTGCTTTCAACTAAAGGATTTGAATAATGGTTAAAATTTTAACCAATATTTTTGTGAATGTATACTTATACTTGTATACGAATCCTGGATTTTCACCCATGGTGGGTGGTTAATTCAAATTTAATTGTATACAATTAAATTTGAATTAACCACCCACCATGGGTGAAAATCCAGGATTCGTATACAAGTATAAGTATACATTCACAAAAATATTTGTAATCATTCTGGTCAATTCTTTGGATTATAAGATAGGAATAATACTCGAGGCGGCTTCTAACAATACACTAATAGACGATAGCCTTCGCATTGTGTTAATAAAGTAGTTTGCTAAATGCTAAAAATCATTCTCCATATATGGCGTTAGTGGGTGGATTATATAGGTTAATCTTACAAAGATTAACACGTATGATCAAATCTACATAGATGGCCGGCTGAAACTGACACGTAATGATGAGTATGGATTTGGAATATATATACAATTTCCAAAATTTATCATGCATGATCATAAAAAAAACAAAAGGTGGAATATGGAATGTTGTAATGTGCGCTTAACCCAACCAGTGACAGGTCATAAGTCCTGTAAACACCTTGATCATCCATATTCATTTTCCAGTTTGCGTCTTCGTCTCTATTGAGATACAATTAAAAATTTAACCTTTGAATATTTAAAAAAAATATTGCATTAAAAAAAAACAAAAATGAAAGACATCTGCGAACTGAAACATATTTGTGAAAAGTGCAAAAAAGTGATTTATACAAAAGAAATCGTCAGCTTGCTAAAAATAATATATAATTTTTGTAAATAACATGTTTCGTTTGTTTTAGACAGGCGAAATAACATAAGTCTTTCACATAAATTACAATTAATACGAATAAAAATGTCTGTTTTTTAGATGTTTTATTATATTTTATGTAAATGACATGTTTCTCCTGTCTAGGGCAATATCAAATGGAAGATATTTGAGTATACCTTAGACAGGCAAAACATGTTATCCGCGTAAAATATAATAAAACATCCAGAAAACAGACGTCTTCATTCGTATGAATTATGTAATTTTTCGGTTGACATCATTCATCATTTAAAAAACGATAAATAAATGCAACAAAGTATTAAGAAAATAAAAGATTAAAAATTAATAATCAAATTACATAGATATCCATTTAAAAAAAATAATATATGCATACATATTTATATTCCACTTTCTCTTCTTCTATTTGGTCACTTGGAGACCAGAATATGGCAACAAGGTGCTGAAATAAAAAAAAATTGTTTATGAACTTTAAAAAAAAAATCGGCAATAGTTTGTAAAAAAATAAACAGATATAATTCACTAATACGAATGAAAACGTTAGTTTTCTAGAAGTTTTATTATATTTTATGGGAATGACATGTTTCGCCTTTCTAAGGTATTATCAAATATCTTAGGAGGGCGAAACATGTCAATCCCATAAAATATAATAAAACTTCTAGAAAACTGACGTTTTCATTCGTATTAATTATTTAATATGGAGTTTTACATCATTGTTCAAGAAACAATGAATAAATAAATAATTTAACCGTATCTCAATAGATACGAAGATGCAAATTGGAAACTGAATATGGTTGATCAAGGTGTTTACAGGACGTATGACCTGTCATTGGTTGGGTTAAGCGCACGCTTTATGTAATTACAACATTCCCCATTCCACATTTCTTTATGACCATGACAAATTTTTGGAAGTTGTATATATGTTAAAGTCATATGGCAGATTTCACATGTCAGTTTCAATGTGCCATCTATGAAGATTTTGATTACATATGTTAATTTTTTTAAGATTGCTCTATATAATCCACATACTAACGCCATCTATGGAGATTTATGTTTATTAAGCATTAAGCAGAACATATTTTTACATACGAGTACATGCAATTAAATCATGAATTGATAACCCACGGTGGGTGAAATACAGTATTCGTATACAAGAAATAAGTATACATTCACAAAAAATAAATAAATAATTCATATACAAAACAATTATGAACTAACTAACTATCCATCACGACGTATCTCCAAAGGAAAATATGTGAAAAAATGAATCGCCACACTGTAATTTTCTCACATATTTCTCTCGATTTCTTTACATACATCGCGCTATACACTCTATCGATTATAACAACAATTATTATTTATTACGTTAGCAAACTCAAAAGATAAATAACCCATTATTTAAAAATAATTACTTATTGACCTGTACTAGAAATTATACTCCATAATAATCCATAGCATATTCCACTCCAGCTACTAAAATAAGATTGATAATCAAGATGATTTTATATAAGAGATAAATTATTTTTCAATATTATGAAAGGTGTGAGTGAGTGAATGAAACAAAACATTGGATTCTTCCGCATTCATGCACAGTGTGTTAAATAAAATACGTATTAGAATAAACGCAGGTGAGTAGATTGTCGTTCTCTTTCATAAAAAAACATACAGCATGCTTAAAAAGGTTTCATTTCTTAAAAAAATTCTTTATTAATGGTAATGAAATTTAGTTTGAAGAGAGTTAAAATATAGTAATAATATTTTTTTTGTACTCAACAGGTTGCTTGAACCCAAATACTGTATACAATATGTTTTTTTAGCTGATATAATGATTCTCGTGACATGTGATAGGTAGCTTATCTATCGCCATTTTATTGTCACAAGAATTCTACACCAGACCAAAGACAGTGTGACAATCATACTGCCAGCGTCGGGAATCGACCGCGGAACCTTCGGTATGGTAGTCAGAGCTCATACCACTCTGCCACGAAGGTCACCGATATTTTTTTGTGAATGATGATAGCGTCAATTTTGTCGAAGTTCAATTATGTATTTCAATTATATATTTTTAATCTGTTAATGGCCAAGCAAGGCGAAACACTTCAATATCATAAATCTTCAAAAAAGGAGACATTTAAAAAATATTTGATATTTTACATATATTATATAAATACATCTATATATGCATTTAAAATATATTGATGCAATCGATTTATTTACATTTAAAATATATTTACGCAATAAAGCTCTCACTAAAACTATTGTAAATATTAAAGTTAATGTGGTGAGTATATTTAAAAAAAAAATTAACATTTAAATAAAAAAAACGAGTATTTTATGGGCACCATGTATAACAAGTGATATCGGCAGTCGCTGTAGTGTGTGATGGGTTGAAACACTCTGTATGGTATACAAAAGATGAATACTGATTTTACAAACAACTCTAGCGTAAAAATATGACGCGTTCCTTTGATACCGTCATCCCAAAACAATCTCGTATAACAATTGAAGATTTATTTTCATTATTTTCAATAATATTTCAAGTAATGCGTATAACATAAAATAAAGAATTCCAATAATATTAAACTTTCAAGTGATGATATTAGATTTTTAACATTCTTCAATATGAAAATAGACCGAGTACTAGTTTCAGCAAGCACTGATATTTCTTGATACCGCACAATTGTTTTTTGTTCACCTCTGTTGTGTGTACATACTTCAAAATAAACAACTATACTTATTTGAC
The DNA here is from genome assembly GCA_022606425.2 of Lepidostoma basale. Lineage (NCBI taxonomy): Eukaryota > Metazoa > Arthropoda > Insecta > Trichoptera > Lepidostomatidae > Lepidostoma > Lepidostoma basale. The sequence continues at coordinate 57,554 of JAHDVF020000481.1, read as the reverse complement.
ATTTTGTGCTTTTTTTTCAGAAAAATTATTTTAAAATTTGAGCTATTTAAATACATTTTTTTTCTCAGATGAAAAATGGACAAGAAAACTGCTGACTTGGAGACCGTGGACGGCGAAGAGAAGTGCAGGGCGACCGCAACAACGGTGGAAGGATGATCTGAACAGACACGACGGAATAGCCTGGATGCAGTTTGCACAGGACAGAATGACATGGAAGCAAATAGAGGAGGCCTTTGTCCAGAACTGGACGGGAATAGGCTGAGGAAGAAGAAAATTAATAAATATATGCGAAAGGTTTTATAAATGATACGCGATTGTTTCATATTTAATTTTTTGGAAATACATTTTTGTTAAAAATTCTAGAAATTTACGGTTATTGTTTTCAGTATGATTTTAATATTTAATTTAATTTTAGAATAAATTCATTTGTTCTGTGGCACGGTTATTTACATTATTGTTTATTGAATATTATGTTAAGGAAAAAATATCGTGCTAATAGCATAATGAACATTTCAGAAAAATAAATTGGTTTTCATTTATTTTCTATAACAATGATGTTAAATATATTTCTTATTAAATTTTGAAGAAATCATCCATTTCCTAATTTCCTTTAAGTCATTCATAAGTTTCAATACATCTCTTGGAAAAAGGTGTTTCGTCATTATTAAGGAATACTTAAAGGAATCATACGCGTAGGCGTTTACGCAGAGGAGTTAAAGAAGCAGAATAACTGCATAATGGCAATTTAAGTGTCTTTATACAATGTAATTTATAATTTTAAGAGAAAAATCGAAAAAAAACAGCAATTGTTTCCTGGAAAATACTAATATATAATATGTTTATTAATAAAATAATAGTTAAATAATTTAGATTTACCGCCCTACTTTCAGGTAATTTTCCGAGAAACGTGCAAAAAAAGCAGGTATGAAATTTAATTATACATTAATTTTATTTTTTTAAATTACGAAACGTCAAATACTTGGCCTCACACACCGCCTGCCCCTTGTAAAACTATCATTCTTATGAAGACTTGTACTCAAGTGTTGTTGGCACACGCACGTATCCCTAAGAGTTTGAAAATTTTAGGTACATTACTTTTTCTCAAGTGCGTACGTGATACGGGATAGCGCAGAATGGTACAGACAAAGTGAACGTAACACGTACGTTCAAATAGGTAGGGTGGTTAAATAATAAATTAATAGTTAAAGCATACTAAATAACCACGTCATTTGACACTTACATACGTTTTATTATATTTACTGAAAAATATAATTAATTATGGTGTTCTTCTACCGACCCTTATGTATGGAAGCGAAGCGTGGAACTGGCAAAGGAAGGATGAAAGTAGAATAAATGCAGTAGAAATGAGATCTCTTAGACGAATGTGTGGATATTCTGTGTATGATAGAGTGTCGAATGAAAATATAAGAAGTGAATGCGGTGCGAATGATGGTGTCATGAACAAAATAATGAAAGGATCATTAAGATGGTTTGGACATATGGAAAGAATGAATGAAGAAAGAATGGTAAAAAAATTATATGTTAATGATGTAAATGGTACCAGAAATAGAGGAAGACCAAGGAAAACGTGGCACGATCAAATAAATCAAATATTGAATGTCGGCCATGTGAGGAGTCAGAGAAATCGACGCGCGTGCATGACACGATGTATGAATGTTGAGGAAGCGAGAGAAATATGTCAGGAAAGAAAGGTGTGGCAGTCCATTCTTTCTGCCTACCCCTTCGGGGAGACGGCGTGATGGTTAGTTAGTTAGTTAGTTAGTTATATAATTAATATTTGAAAATGTCATGTATATGAGAACGTTATGTATGAGTATTTTTATTCGTTTAATTTTTTAAGATATGTATCGAATATCGTTAATTAATGAACACATTCAAAAGGTTTATTCATTTTATGCATAGTCAACATTTACAATATTTTATTTTAACAACTAATAAAATCCTTTATTTAATACTTTTTGTAAAATTTGAGAAACCGTGGTTCCGAAGGTAGCAAAGGAAGTTCTTTGTGTTGAAATGAATGAAAAGGATATTTTATACGAAAATTAATTTATTCACAACCTACATACACACGACTGCTGCGACTTATCACGAACGCTTTGCTTCGAGGAAAATATTTGTATGTGTCATGGGGTTTGCTTTCATTCGATATAAGATTACCATCTTATGCTTACTCAAACGCCTCGAATACTCGAGCAGCGTGAAAGTAGGGTACTCGATTAATGCACATGAGCAAAAATCGATTTATTTATTTTTAAAACCAAAAATCGGTTTACGATTTGAAAATTATGACTCTATTCAGATGACGAAAGGTTCTTAAAAATATGCATATTAATCTATGTTTAAGATAATCATTTTTTTTACTTAGACGAAATATTAAGTCCTTACATATGAAATTGGCGTTTTGTATGGGAGGAACATAAAGTTGATTTTTTTTAAATATAATATATTTATTTAATCAAAGTATGTACCATTGCTATCTATGCACTTTTGCCATCTCATAGGTAGTTCATCGATCCCTTCACTAAAAAAAACATTCGGACGGGAACCAATAAAATCTTTGAAGTCGGTGTGGACTGCCCCATCGGAGTTGAATTTTTTCCCTTGCAAGGAGTTATTCAAATTTCGAAAAAAATAGTAATCTGTTGGGGCAAGGTCTGGAGAGTACGGTGGATGTCTTAGACATTCCAATTGAAGCTCTTCTAATTTGGTAGCCGTCTGTTGTGCAGTGTGTGGTCTAGCGTTATCATGAAGCAGCAGTGGCCTAGAGTGATTAACCAGCCTCGGTTGTTTAGCAGCTAGCTTTTCCATCATGATTTGCAGTTGCTGACAATAAACATCTGCCGTAATCGTCTGGCCAGATTTAAGAAAGCTGTAGTGAACGACACCAGCACTAGTCCACCAAACGCTCACAAGTAACTTTTTTAGAGTCAAACTTTTCGCTTGGGGCATGGTTTGGCTGGTTCGGCAGGGTTCAGCCATTGCGATGAGCGCTTCCGATTATCATACAGGATCCACTTTTCATCACAGGTAATGATTCGATTCAAAATCCCTTCATTATTGTGCCTGTTGAGTAATGCAACGCAGCAGTCAACGCGCGTTTGTTGATTTACTTCACTCAATTCGTGAGGTACCCACCTTTCAAGCTTTTTCACCTTCCCAATTTGCTTCAAGTGGATTAAAACAGTTTTATAACTAACACCGCAGCCTGCAGCTAACTCGGACGTGGTTTGCGATGGATCCGCTTCCACAATAGCCTTCAATTCTTCATTATCAACTTTGGTCTCCGGCCGTCCACGGGCTTGTTCTGCAGGTCGAAATTTCCAGAACGAAAACGTTGGAACCAAAAACGCACTGTGTTTTATTTTGCGGCACCGTCGCCATACACATCATTAATCCTTCGAGCCGTTTCTGCAGCACTGGTGCCACGGTGGAACTCGTACTAGTAAATAACGCGATATTTCAAATTTATCATTTTGTAAACTGAGTGATGCAAAGAAAAAAAACAATTGGGGAAAAAACAAATGAATTATAATTTTCAAAACACAAATACTTGAGTAAATAGCTGTATAAATTTGAATTTGGAATTCCTAACCAAAGAGAAGATATTTGAGATCAAAGTTGCCAGTACGGCAAAACGCCAATTTCATATGTAAGGACCTAATATGAAGAAATACATTTTTTTAAATTAAATTTAAGGGAATGACATATGTCGTCTTGCTAATGCGTTATAACATCTGATAATTACTTATTATAATTTATGGGAACTACATTTTTTCGCATTAGAAAGACGAAACATGTCATTTCCATAAAATATAATAAATTTGTAATATGTAGTAAGCACGATCTGACTCAAGGTTTTGAGAATGCCTTCGCAAGGCGAGAGTTTGAGAGTTAGAGAATGCCCTCGCAAGGCGAAACAAATTTGTCACTATTTATATAATTTAGATGAATTAAATCGAAGGAGAACCATTAAACATCGTCTTTACTATTATAATTTAATTATGAAGATTTACAAAACTAGCACCTCAGTCTTCAATACATAAACCGACATAATAAAACAGACGTTTTTATTCGTATTAACTATTTGAACCTGACTTGGAGACCGTGGACGGCGAAGAGAAGTGCAGGGCGATCGCAACTATGGTGGAAGGATGATCTAAACAGACACGTCGGAATAACCTGGATGCAGTCTGCATAGGACAGAATGACATGGAAGCAAATGGAGGAGGTCTTTGTCCAGGAGTGGACGGGAATAGGCTGAATAAGATAAAGAAGAAGAATTTGATATGGAGTTTAACATCACTGTTCAAGAAAAAGTAAATGCATATTACTCGTACTCGTATACGAGTATATATCATATATTTTCATTACATATATTGAATATATATTACATATTGAATATTTGTTCCAATCTTTCTGCCTACCTCTATTGAGGAAACAGCGTGGTCGTTTGTTAGTTATTTAGTTACTAGGATATTTCGTTTTGTGTTTGAAACTAAATTTGGAATTCCTTGCTTATCGAAATACGTTACTCTTTACATCTATTTTGAGAAACCTTTTATAAGCATTTTGGGAAATGGCTGTTTGTGGAAGACAATTATTCATATATGTATTATACGATTATACGATCAGAGGAGCTGTGAATGCATATTTAATAAGCTTTTGAATAAGCAATTATTTTCCTATTTAACAAATATTTAGATTCAATGTGAACGTAATAATTAATTAATTAAACATGTGACCTGTAATGTATACTTTCATATGAAGCACTTAATTTATATTGTTGGCATTATTTAATATATGTTATATATAGGTCAAGGACCTCGTACACGCTTACTGTTTCTTATCCCCCCATCCTCATTTTACATGTGTATATATTGTGTTGTTCTCTGATTTTATATTGAAACCTGACACAAAAACGTAATTGATTTATTGACTATCTATATACGACTTATTTATTGGTTCTAGAACAATGATGTAATACTCTATATTAAATAATTAATACGAATGAAAACATCAGTTTTCTAGAGGTTTTATTATATTTTATGGGCATGACATGTTTCGCCCTTCTAAGGCATTATCAAAGTGTCGAGAGTAACATTTGATAATGCCTTAGAAGGGCAAAACATGTCATTCCCATAAAATATAAAAAAACTTCTAGAAAATTGACGTTTTCATTCGTATTAATTATATATGACTTAATTATATTTATATATAAATAATATCTCTAAGCACGATTACAAAGAATATGATTGTGAATAAGTAAATTTCATACATGAATACATAATTTAATGTAGTCTTCTTTCAAGGTAGTCTAATGAATGAAGAAAGGAAGACGTGTTTAGTCTGGCTAAGGCATTACAGCAAAATACGTTACGTCCAAATACATTAAGCAAAATACGATGGTCGAGAGTAACGGATGTTGTCGAAAGGTTGGCTAAGCTCAAATGGTCTTTTGCGGTACAAATTGCTAGATTGGTAGAAGATAGATGGACCAGAAGGATGGTGGAATGGAACCCTGCGAAGAAAGAAGAAACAGAAAGAGACCCCCTACACGATAGTTCGATGATATTCGAAAATTTTCTGGTGATTGGATGCGAAAGGCATACACAAATAAAGGTAAGAGAGGAATACACGAAGAAGTATGGGGGAGGCCTATGTCCAGCACTGGACAACAACGGCTGTTTAAGTAAGGAAATATTAAAATACGGTACCTTAGCATGGCGCAACATGTCAATCCAATAAAATATAATAAAACATCTAGATATAATAATTATATAATAATTATTGAAATAATATGAAGTTTTCCATTATTAATAAAGAAATAATAAATAATAATATCCTAGCAAAAAATATATAACACTCTCACAATTTATTGAAAGCTAAGGCATTAACACTGTGAAATTATAAATCATAAATTAAAATCTATATACGACCTTCGTGGACGAGTGGTAAGTGAATTGACTGCCACCCCGAAGGTTCCGGGTTCGATTCCCGGCGAGGGCAGTGTGATTGTCACACTGTCTTTGATCTGCTGTAGAATTCACTTGACAATAAAATAGTGATAGATTAGCTACCTATCACATGTCACGAGAATAACTATGATAACTATTATACCATTTACATCGATTAGGCTGATGCTGTCATGATGTAAAGAGCGATTCAAAAAAAAAAAAAATAATAATGTCTTTTCAAATGTATGTTTTTTCTAAATTGCAATTTTTATATTTTTATATTATCATTATGTAATATTATTGTTTAATATTATTTATTAGTACTAACTGTTAAAAAATAATTAATAGTACCTAAAACAATAAGCCCAGGTTAATTTTTAAAGTTTAAATTAAGTATCGAATTTTAAATGCATTTTTAATTTTAGTCTTTCATTGTTTAGTTTTTATTATAAATTTACACAAGAATATGAAGGTATCCTCCGAAATAAAAAGTTAATAAACAAAGTTTTTTTCAATTTCCTAAGTATTACTCTCACAATTAACATATAAAAAAATCTATAAAAGGGAAATTTTGCAACACTGTTCAGGAAACAGACCATTAACTATTATTACGATAAAAAAAACACATTTCCAGATGAGTGCACTTTTGTAACATACAATGCAATGAAGTAAAAGCTGTGTAATTTTATTCAGCTAAAATAACGTACGCATATTATAATTTTTTGTGTATTATAAATGCACAAGTGGAGATATAATCCCATCGGAGTCATCACGTGTCCCAGGATCGGATCGGTAATATATTCCAACAGGATCACAGGCGGATGTTCTCGTAATGTAATTCCATGCCACAACGGGCTGGCTTCGGCAGGTGGGCGGCGGACACCATTTGCACACAATGGTTCGTCAAATATATTTACTTATTTTAAAACATTATAGCTGGAGATATGGGAATGTGGAGTTATCAATTATCGCCTTAGAATTGTTATGCACTATCAACAATCTTAAAACAAAACCTATTTATTTGTATGTCACAGTCAGGGCCGAATACGGTCTAAGGACATGAAAAAAATAACGTTCTTAATCTCCATTTCCCTCCTCATCCCATGGTTTGATTCCTCTTCATAGTGATGCTCTAAGAAATGATATCTTGAGTGCTTTCCCTTTGTCTTTCATCTAGGATTTTCTGTTGGGGTTGGCTTTCTTTAGCCAGGTCAATCCAGTTTTATGGCACTAGAAATTAATCATTCGTCCACACGCTATTTCCTATAACGCAGATATTTAATACTGCATAAAATCAACCAGTGCTGCCTTTGGGCGTATGCGAAAAATAATATTTGATAACCATGACCATAGGAAGGACATCAAAGTGCTCGATTTCAAGGCCGTTATCCTACCTGCCAATACTTCTGTAAAATGAAGACGCTGATAAAGATGAAGTGCTTTTTCCGACTGAATTCTTGCTAGGTATGCTAGGCTAATAATGTAAGGTATGCTAGGCTAATAATCATTGGGGAGAAAGGGGAATATGCTCATGGGAGTTTACTTTTTCAGCTGATTGGCATACGTATACATAACTTGGATTTCCTGAGTGATGAAGGTCTATTTTTCCCTGATCGTCGAAGACAGCACATATTGTTTTATATGCCACGCTACAGAAACAAGCTGCCTGTGTGTAGATCAATCTGAGGTCGACATATTTCGTGATAGTGTGAGTTGCCTCAGGGATGCGTATCAATGTTGTGATCGTTATCTCTGATGCGTTGTATTTATGTCTTTAAAAAAAATAAAATATATGCTATATTGAAAAATAATTATTTTATGTAATTGTGAGGTTGCAGACGAATTGGATTGAAGCATCTGTAGTGTTTGCAATCTTTGTATAAATAAATGCAATGAAAATGAAAACGAAATTGAAATATTACAGGCAAGACAATAGAAAAAGCCACCATAGTTTGAGAAACACCAGAATTAGATAGATAAATGAGGCAAAGGATATTTTAAGCTGAAGTAGATAGTATAGGTTCGTTCATGTCCAAAGATAACTTTTCATAATAAAATTTAAGCACTTTTTAGATCTTTATATTTCTGATGTAAAGTTTCAATTTCACAAATGCAGTTATAATATTTATGATTTCTAAACAATAAGCTAAAATAAAATGGACATAGAACAAAACTGTCTTGAAGCCGGGCGTGTTTCGTCTGGTCCAACACGAAACCTCGTTCCTAATCGGTTCCACGATATATTAATGTGCGTAGGATTCGCTTTGTCGGTTATTCGTAGCAAAACTCAGAGGCGACTCGAGAAATAATTTTAAATCTGCTGATCTAAAGATATTGATAGAAGTCTGACCTAACCAATTTCAACATGTTCTGACCTCTTATCTGTAGTGGTAGGTACGCGTTGAGGAAATGTTTCAATAAGGATTTGTAGAACACGCGCAAAGACACGTGAACAGTAAAAGGTGTTCAGAATCAAAAGTGCGAGTTATTTGAGAGGTCGTCTGTCTCTAAGCGTAAAGTGCTGATAACAATACCCCTTATCGTAGACCTGCGCAGGTGTAAATTGTTGAATGGTGGTGGTAGTAATCTTTTCCCTACAGATCTATTCTTTATAATAATAATAATGATAATCAAAAAAAAAAACTGTATATTAAGTATTAATATACAGTTTTTTTTACTTTCGTATGAAGCACTTAATTTGTGGTGTGGCATTATTACATTTGTAAATTTGTTATAACACCACTATAACCTTTTCAACAAACAAGCAAAAAGAGGGACGAGAGGAAGCGTGCACGAGGTTAATTAGTATGGTAGAACGGTGAGTCATCAGCATAGAGACATTCTAATTAATATTCTAGTGGCGGACAGAGGAGGCAGCGTGTTAGAGCATTTTTAGCTACGGCGATTGGTGTTTCAATAAAGTCTAGAAAGAAAATTATATATCACCCAAATATTTCCAATATTTCTTAACGCTGCTGAAACTTGAACAGTGAAATCCCGTGACCGCGCCAGGACTGTGACGTTTCCTGTTGAAAAAAAAATTGTTACTGTAGTTATACAACTAAAGAAATTATTTCAGCAAATTAAATATTAAATATTTTAAATTGAATCGAAAATAACTTTGTTATTTTCTATGCAAGAATAATTATATACCTATGAACCATACCTCTGAACCATAATTTCAATAACAACAATAACAATTAAAACGCAGCCGGCGTTACTCAAATCACTTTTATTATTACTGATGAACGTTTAAGTAGATTAAACAGCCTATTTAAGACGACTACTTAGTTCTATTATTTATTTCATTCATTCATTTCTCGGCGCTACATCCCGGTGTAGGACTTGGCCTCCTCCACAGCGGTCTTCCACTGACTTCTGTCTTTGGCCATCTCTCTCCATTCCCTAGCTCCTTCCATTTTCTCCCATTCTACTTCCACGCAATCAGCCCATCTTTTCCTCGGTTTGCCTCTTGGTGTCTATTATACAAATTGAATAATAAGTTTTTTGATTGAATCGAATGTTATTTTGTTATTTACTATGCAAGAATAATTATACACCTATAATAATCACTCCTATAACCATAATATTTAATTATCTTATAATGCAGCTCGCGCTACTCAAATCACTTTTATATCAACTGATGAACCTTTAAATTTGGTTCTTAAAACTTAGTTCTATTATACAAAAATATTTTTCATTTGTGTAATGTGATTGAGAATTCAAAATAATCACAGAATGCCACTGGACAGTCTAATACAAATAAGTTGTTTATTGAACTTATGCGACAAGAGAAATAGTTATTAATTTATTCTTCATACTAAAAGGCGGGCCACACTGTGATAAACATGTTTTAAAACAGTTGAAAACAGTTGTAAACCAAAATTCGTTTGACGTAGCTTGTGGATAAACACGCGCGGCTGTGGATTCGTGTTTATTAAAACAGTTTAAAACAGTTTATAAACCAAAATTCGTTTGACGTAGCTTGTGGATCCACACGCGCGGCTGTGGATAAAACCAGTCAAGGTCAGTTGCGTAGCGAAGTCGCACGGTGTTTCAAATCTTTCGAGCTACTTTTCATTATTCTGTAAAATTATTATTTTGAAAATTTTATTCTAATAAAATGTATATGTCTGTTGACTTCTACGATAGAAACACATATATCTGTCTATCTCTCTGTCTATACATAAAGTAGGTATTTGAATAGCGTATTTCGTAAGATTTTTTTTTAATATGAGACCGTAAAAGGCCCTTTGCAGCTCGACCTTGAGTATAAAGATAGAAATAGAAGTATTTTTTTAATTTTGAATATTGAATTCATAGGTTAGCGGCGAAATAATACGACTGAAACTTTTTTTTGTTGCATGCAATTAGGTAGGTAATTTAAGGGTTGAAATTTCAACAAATCGGCCTCAAATTTATTGTGTGAACTGGATGACTAATACTCTTCCCTAAACACTTATAATTAGCCATTACCATGTCATTGGGTTTTTACCAAAAGTAGGTCGTAATATCGCACCCTGAAACACCGTGCATCGTGCAAACGAAAACTGTGGAATGCGTGTTTACATCTGTGGAATGCGTGTTTGTCGTGTTTGTAAACTGTGAAATGCGTGTTTGTCGTGTTTACAACTGTTGATCCAAACGCATTCAGTATACAAATTTTGGTTTCAAACCGGTGTCCACACAGATTTAAACCGCCGGTTGAGAGCTTGTTTATCACAGTGTGGCCCGCCTTTTATATTTAAAATGCCTAGGCTCTATAATAATGGTTTTTATGACCTTTTTTAATACGTTGAGTCAAGTATGATATTAAAAAAAAGACACACAACTTAATGCAAAATGCATACATACGGAAGGACTCCGGATATCATTTCCTAAGTCATTAATATGAAGAGAAATCAATTAACTACAAGTCCATTGTTTTGACCGAAACACTATGATACCTTAACATTTGAACTGTTAATATCAAATGTCAAATTTTCGTGATTTTTCGAATCTTTATGTGTATTTGTTCCTATGTCAATTTGAATAATTTCTTTGATATAATTTTGAAGTTCTTGCTGAAATTGAGTTAGGTACCTAAATATTATAGTTAAAAGAACGGTAAGTTACTATTTATAGGAGAAAATATTAAAGACATTACATAAAACTTGAGATATTTAAAACTTGGATTCAAATGACATTTCAAATGGGTGTTTTTCTCAAATATTTCTTCATGTGACGGTGAATGTTATTGGCTTCGGTACAATATTTGTAATTTGATTATATTCAGCCAGATGATGCGAAACTAACATGGAAATATTAGAAGAAAAAAACAAAAGTTTTGTTTACTCAGTGACTTCTTAGATTTCACCCGGCATTGGCTTGGAAGCCTTCCAAATCAAAGGATTGTTTTGCTATTTGTATTCTTTATTTCACGGTTCGAACTTACTTGAAGCAATGCAGACTGCAGCGATTTAAATAAGAAACTTAAAAAATTTAAAGAAACATATTTCAAAGTTGCAAGTGGTTCAGGGATGATATAAATAATATGGAATAATTATTTGAGATTGATAATTGATTAAGATTGATTCACATCTGGGTCTTGTGTTGCGTGGGGAGAAGTACCATATTCTCCAACTATTGATGGGGAAAATTGAGGGACACCGAGGGCCCAGTAGGAGATAGATGAACTGGTTGCGAAACATAAGGGAGTGGACCGGCATCCAAAGTGTGGAGGAGCTCTTCCAAAGCGGCGCAGGACAGGGACAGGTTCGCCGAGATGATCGCTAACGTTGGGGGGATCTGATAGGGCACTTGAAGAAGAATAAGAATAAGATAATTGATTGAAATTGATAATTGATTGAGATTGATAATTGATTGAGATTGATAATTGATTGAGATTGATAATTGATTGAGATTGATAATTGATTGAGATTGATAATTGATTGACATTGATAATTGATTGAGATTGATATTTGAAATTGATAATTGATTGAGATTGAGATTAATATTTGATAATTGATTGAGATTGAGATTAATAATAATTTGAGATTGAACATAAATAATACTTTTTTTATGGAGGTACACACTAACCATATAGATTTTGTGAATGGAGTATAGAGTGGAGGGAGATTAAGGAAAACCTGACATGACCAAATTAGAAAAAAAATTAAGTTCGGCCATTTAAAAAGTTGGAAGAATCGACGTGCGTGTATGACTCGCTGTAAGAGAGTTGAAGAATCTAGAGAGGTGTATGACGGTCCAGAGTAGCATTCGGAAAAACGGCGTGATTATTTTTTGTTGTGTTGTTGTTGTTGTCAAAGTGAATATTTTTACTAAATTTATTTAGGTACGCCAACAAAGTTTTTTTGTTGTTGTAGCTTTGTTTCATTTAACGCCAATCAAGCGGTATTGGCGAGCGGTCGAACTTTGATTTAGGGTATTCAGTGTTTATATTTAATTCCGTTTACCCCAGTCTAACCACTCACTGATCCTATTTGCCCAATCACAATATTGTCCAAGGGGCTACCCAAATCACACCTGATCGCGGTGCGAAGAGTATTATACGTAGGACTATTGTGTACTGTGAGTGAAATAAACCAGTATTGTTGGTAATATAATATTTTGTTTAACACAAATATATTTTGTTTTAACACCACTTTTACTTTATAAAACACTACTGTTCCACAGTATTAAAAAAAACAAATTAAGTGGTGTTTAAATACAAAAAACTAAAGAAAAAAAAAATAGTACTCGTATTTCATTTATTTATAAAAATGCCACACCACAAATGAAGTGCATCATACAAAATATTATATTCATATTATCAGCTGAGCTTTGTGGATTCAAAATCCTTGCTTTATCATTATACCGAGAATTTCGTCATCTTTAAAATTTGTAATTATTAATTGCCATTGTTTTTCTGTTGAAAAAAATTCGGTATCTTAAATATGATTTTTATACACTTGTATGATATATGAAGTTTTATTCCACTTTTTATATTTATTCCGACCAGTAAGCTGCCAAAACCTGTATGTAAATATTAAAAGGCATGTGCAATAAAGCTTTTCTGAGTGCTATTTTTTTCTTTCGTTTTTTAAACAATGAACTTTTACAAAAAAAATCTATAAACAGTATTACTATTAAGGATTTTGGTCCCAACCAAGGTAGTGATTTTTTTATTTTTTATACTAATAACACTTATTCATCGTTTCTTGAATAATCTGTAAATCTCCATTTAAAAAAACATTATATCGTAAATTAAATGTCTATTTTCGAGGCCTCCTGCGGGGGCGAAAAGAGAAGGATGGAGTGTCGCATCGGTTAAAGTGCAGCAGTCCATTATTTCTGCCTACCCCTTTGGAGAGACGGCGTGATGGTTAGTTAGTTAGTTGGTTAAAATACATTTTATAGCGAGGCGAAACAAGTCATTCTCATGAAATATAATATTCATACTAATTATTTTTATTGTTCTCCCAATAATGAAGGTGTAAAACTAACCATCACGCCGTCTCCCCGAAGGGGTAGGCAGAAATAATGGACTGCCACACTTTTCTTTCCTGGCATATTTCTCTCGACTCCTCAACATTCATACATCGTGTCATGCACGCGCGTCGATTTCTCTGACTCTTCACATGGCCGACATTCAATATTTGATTTATTTGATCGTGCCACGTTCGTCGGTCTTCCTCTATTTCTAGTTCCATTTAGAGTGTAAACATATAATTTTTTTACCATTCTTTCTTCATTCATTCTTTCCATATTTATGTCCAAACCATGTCGAGAAAAATATACTAATAAGTTGAAAAAACAGTGATTTAATTCATAAAAATGTAATCTTTCTGGAATTCCACAGTTTTAACGCCTTAAGTTTGTCAAATGCAGCTGGCTTGCGTTAAAACCGGCATCGTTTTGATACTGGTAAGCATTATAAAATTTTGAAATAATTTTTGAATATCATCTGTATATAATATCATATGTAATAAATATTTACCAGCTTATTTGATTCTATGGATAGAACAATAGGTTCATGATTTGGACAGCACTGCTTTGATATACAGGTATTACTATCTTCGATTTTGGAGGTCACATATTGGCCACAGCATTATATGTAAATTAGATTGCTCAATGCAGCATCCTTAACGACAACTAGATCTATTAATTAAACCACCCATGTCTTGTCTCTTATTAAGGATATGCCTTTGAAATTGGGCACTTACTGTGTACATATACACCGGACCATAGCTAAACTAGAGTGGCTACTTTAATTTTATATTGGCGTATAAATTATTACTTTATCCTACTCAAACTTTGCGCTTTTTGTTTCGAACCGAGAGCTGTATTCATTTATCTTTCTTCATATCCTGTATGAGTAGTAATTAATGTGTTTTTGTTGCAATTTAAATTAGATTGTAATAATTACGAGAAATCTATTTTATGTATTGTATTACCGGAGTGGTATATCTATGGGCAAAGCTCAATACAACTTGACAGGCTTAAAGTTTTTCACACTAATTGTAAAACGTAAAAGCAGTAGTTTTATATTTTGGATTTCATTCTAAGTCTTTCTGGACTAATCAGAACAAACCGTGATATTTTCAGCGAAATCAGTTTAGTTATTTTCGAGAAAATCAGAGACAAACGTGCTTTTTTAAAATATATTAGATGTATATATCCTATATTCTTGTACGTATTGTATATAGACATACAAATTAAAAAAAAACGATGTTATATTTTACAATCTAATTGTAATTATTTCTATTTACTTTGCAAAATGTTTAATTATTTAATGTTTATAACTCCTTCAACCAAAAACTCTGAATTTCAAAAGTAATTTTTATATGATTAACTAATAACAAATTGTTTAGCTTTAAGTAAATTTATACCATAATCGCCGATGTAGGGATACGCATTGCGTGGATCAAGTGGCAGTGGGCTAATCATGTGTGTCGACGTGATGGTGGAAAATGGAGCCAGAGGGTTACAGAATGGAGGCCAAGATTGGGCCGGATAAGTGTCGGGAGACAGCCTACCAGGTGGAGCAATGATAGACCGAGAGACCGAGAGAGATGGCGTGGGGGTGGAGAGGCTAACGTCCAGCAGTGGATGGAGACAAGCTGACGGAGACGAAGTTTATGTACAAATTTTCACTTGATAAATATCACTCTATGTTATTGTAACTCTATATTGTAACTCTCATAAAATATAATAAAACTACAGGTTATGGATACACATATTTATTACAAATAAAAAAAAATGCAGAAAAAACTTCCAGAGATAGACTTTCAGAGAAATACTAAAATAAGGAAAATCTGCAATACTGAGGAAATCGCGAAATGAAACGGAGGAAGGGGACGATTTTAGCGAAATCATGTAAATAGTATAGACATTTCCAGAATTACATACACTACTGGAAATGGGATACCCATGTGTTAACGTGCACCTTGCAGGCCATCCATGGCGAGATAGCTGGTGTTACGTATCGCAAGAGGAGGCAAATTGAGAGAAAACTGATCTCCCGATCAAATTGACGAAGAAGTTGATAGCGCGGCAGTTCACTGCACTTGTCCAGAATGCAATAATTTAAGAATTCGCGTCACACTGTTAACGTGAAGACTTTTACTACGATACAAATATCTTTGTATTTTTCGTTGTTTTTCTAATACATCTTTCTTCGATCAAAGGGGTAGCCACTGTAAAAATTTTAACGCGTTTTTCTCAGAACGACTTTTTAAACTGGTCGCATCGATAACTCGATATTCGATAACCGATTTTCAACTTTTTTATTTGTTCTACTTGTCTTTGCAATAGCTATAGTTAAACGTAATCGATTTTGAACATTTTGATTTTTACTCTTTTTTAAGACTGCTTGAATACAAAAATGAGAAAAAATTTCAATCGGTCGCCATTTTCTGAATAATCAAAATTGAAAAATCTGCTTCATCCAACAATAACATCATTCATACAGATTATATAATATTTTTTTAGATAAACTCTATTCGAGAAATTATTATAATAATTATTATTATTTTGTTGAATCGCTCTTTACATCATGACAGCATGAGCCAAATCGGTGTAAATGGAATTATAGCTATCATAGTGATTCTCGTGACATGTGATAGGTAGCTAATCTATCTGCATTTTATTGTCACGTGAATTCTACACCAGACCAAAGATAGTGTGACAATCACACTGCCCTCTCCGGGAATTGAGCCCGGAACCTTCAGGGTGGCAGAACACTTACCACTCGGCCACGAAGGTCGTGCGACCGTGGTGAAAGATTTTTTTATGACTCTGCAGCAACGCTGATAACTTTGTAACTATTTAATATTTTTCAATAAAAATTTACAGAAGATATAATTAATGTACACTCAATTAAAAAAACGCGATTCCCATATTCCTTAATTATGCCGGTCAAAAAAATTTCCCAAAATCACTTATTTTTTCGTTCATCACAGTGGCAATCCCCCTTAAAGAAAAAAAAATATGATATTTTAAACAAACTAAGGTTCTTACCCAACTTCATGTATGTTTTAAAATAAATCAAAATATTATAATTCATAAGCAGGCTTTGGAATGTAGGTATCTACGTAGTTGCTAATCGATCGTTCTCAAGTATTCGGAGTTGAATTATCTTTAGGAATTTTTTCACCTTCCTTAATCGATCCGAACTATTCCCCTGAATATTTGATGTCGTGAATGAAGATTGATTGGCCGGGATTTGGAAATTAATTACCACCCCGTAAGCAAACATTTATTGATTGGGGTGTCAAAGCTTTTTATCCGCTATATAAATCGAAGGTGTTGATATAGGAACACGTCACACTTTAGACAGGACCCGCTCTGGGATAAAATTAGGGTGACAACCATTTTTGCATTATTTAATATTTTTTATTCAAAAAGGGGTTTGCTGAGGGAAAAAACTTTGGATATATCGAATGTCAACCGTTGTGTGTATGTTGAATATTTATTTAATATGAATTCACATTAAAAAATCCGGTTATACTTACAGTTATATAAATATTCGAATTTATCTAACTTTAAAATAATAAGAGATAATGCTTAACTTAAAAATAATAAAAGATAATGGTAAAAAATATACATGTTAACGATGTAAATGGAACCAGAAATATAGGAAGACCGAGGAAAACGTGGAACGATCAAATAAATCAAATATTGAATGTCGGCCATGTGAGGAGTCAGAGAAATCGACGCGCGTGCATGACACGACGTATGAATGTTGAGGAAGCGAGAGAAATATGTCAGGAAAGAAAAGTGTGGCAGTCCATTCTTTATGCCTACCCCTTCGGGGAGATAGCATGATGTTTAGTTAGTTAGTTTTTATAATAATTAATCAAATTTTAATGATTGGTCTATCTAAAACTTTAATTTTAACTATGATCGCACTTATGAGTTTTTTGCCCTATAAATAGTGACTATCCATTAATTTAATTAACTGTTATAAGTTACCTAACTCAACTCCAGCAAGAACTTCAAAATACTATAAAAGAAATTATTCAAATTGACATTGGAAAAAATGCCCACGAAGGTTCGAAAAATCACGAAAATTAATTATTACAGTTGAAAAAATTATAAAAATAAACACCTGATGATATCAACATAAATTGCGAAAATTTAAATAAATATTAAAAAATTGTGATACCATAAACAGCGTTATATATTTTTACAGGTAATAATGTTGAAGCATTATGGCATTTCGGCCAAAATTACTCTTATTAACTTATATTTGACATTGATACAGGTTAAACTTAACAACAACACAAAAACAACACATCATCACGCAGTTTCCCCGCAGGGCTAGGCAGAGAGAATGGACCGCCACACTACTGTATCTTGACACACCTTTCTAACATTCTCCACATTCATACAACAAGTCATACACGCACGTCGATTTCTCCGACTCCTCGCGTGGCTGACATTGAATAAATTAAAAATAAAATTAAACCCCTTTTCACCTAGTATTAACTACTTTAAATTATAATTAAATAAAACGATGTTTTTTTAACTACTTCCACTTTTGTCTTTATTTAGACAGCGACCGGTTTCGCCAGGCTCGCTGTCTAAATAAAGACAAAAGTGGAAGTAGTTAAAAAACATTGTTTTATTTAATTATTATTTAATATGAACTTCCATCAAGAGATTTCAGTAAAATCATTTGATTATCTTAAACTACTTTATTTAAGAAGTAGCGTCAACTGGTTTCACTCTACTATATAGCGAGCTTCCTCGGGGCTACACACAAACTGAGTTTGATTGTGTATAGCCCCGAGGAAACTCGCTACAGAGTGAAACCGGTTGGTGCTACTTACTCAAATAAAGTGGTTTATACGAAGTGAAAAAGGTATTAATTATTTTTTTAAATATGTCCAACCACCAAGTAATCCAAATTTGATAATTAAATTATTTAAGTAAGTAACGTCAACTGGTTTCACTCTACTATATAGGAAGCTTCCTCATGGCTACAAACAAACTCAGTTTGTTTGTGTATAGCCCCGAGGAAGCTCGCTGCAGAGTGATACCGGTTGGTGCTACTTACTCAAATAAGGTGGTTTATACGAAGTGCAAAAGGTATTAATTACATTTTTAAATATGTCCAACCACCAAGTAATCCAAATTTGATAATTAAATTATTTAAGTAAGTAGCGTCAACTGGTTTCACTCTACTATATAGGAAGCTTCCTCATGGCTACAAACAAACTCAGTTTGTTTGTGTATAGCCCCAAGGAAGCTCGCTACAGAGTGAAACCGGTTTGTTCTACTTACTCAAATTAAGTGGTTTATACGAAGTGAAAAAGGTATTAATTAAATTTTTAAATATGTCCAACCACCAAGTAATCCAAATTTAATAATTAAAATTTTTAAGTAAGTAGCGTCAACTGGTTTCACTCTACTATATAGGAAGCTTCCTCATGGCTGCACACAAACTCAGTTTGTTTGTGTATAGCCCCGAGGAAGCTCGCTGCAGAGTGAAACCGGTTTGTTCTACTTACTCAAATAAAGTGGTTTATACGAAGTGAAAAAGGTATTAATTAAATTTTTAAATATGTCTAACCACCAAGTAATCCAAATTTAATAATTCAATTATTTAAGTAAGTAGCGTCAACTGGTTTCACTCTACTATATAGGAAGCTTCCTCATGGCTACACACAAACTCAGTTTGTTTGTGTATAGCCCCGAGGAAGCTCGCTGCAGAGTGATACCGGTTGGTGCTACTTACTCAAATAAAGTGGTTTATACTAAGTGAAAAATTTATTAATTACCTTTTTTTAATATGTCAAACCACTAAGTAATGCTCGGTATCCAAATTTGATCAATAACATTACTCGATTTATAATTATGAACGATTAATATGCGAATTAAAATAACAAAAGTGATGGTCACTCTAGGTCACGAAAGTTATAACACCATCAATTCCGAAGTAACACGGCGCGTTGTGACGTTTACAAGGAATTTTTGGACCTTCTTAGTCGTCGTCTCGCCCACTCTCCGGCTGTTCCCTGGTCCGAGGCCCGCCGACGATATAAAAATGTTGGTATATTCTTCAGACGTGCATACAGACACACGTGTATAACACTACACCCAACACATTCACACTTGTCGTGCCTAGACACAATAATATTACAGGTGTCATGAATATTAATCAAATTTCATATTCAGTATTTAGACGTGTTATTCACGCTTTGGTATTTAAGTTGAACGAGAGCAATGCACCCGAATATTCAAATGTACTTTCATTCATATACAAAACTTATTTACTTAAACATTAGTTACTTAGTTAACTAACCATCACGCCGTCTCTCCGAAAGGGTAGGCAGAAAGAATGGACTGTCACACTTTTACTGATGCGGCACTCCATCCTTCTCTTTTCGCTTCGCGGGAGACGCGGTGTGATGGGTTGCGAACCTCATCGCCACCAATAGGCATCTCCCGCGCATACTTCGATCGTCCAACACCCACAAAATAAATCTAAACCAAATAATATAAAATACAATGATATAAAATAAAATAACAAAATAAGTTAAGTGAATTAAGTTAATTGAGTGAAATAGCAAAGTTTATTTCAATTTTTTTTTTATACACTTTGTATATACAACACTTAATATTAAAAAATAAAATTATAAAGACATGTTTCAGACAAACAGTCCTTCTTCAGTAAAGATACATTTTTAAAAATATTATAAAATTGTTTATATGATCAGACAAATGTTATAAAGATGTTATGAAGAAGGACTGTTTGTCCGAAACATGTCTAAATAATTATAAAGTGTAATATACAAAGTGTTTAAAAAAGAAAAATATAAATAAACCATCATATCAACACAAAGTATTGCGTATATAGAAGAAATTATCAAAATATTTAATTATTTGTTGAATAATTTTTTTTTTCAATGCTTAAAAAATTAACTCGTTTAATCTTGATTTTTTATAATAGAAATATTATTACTGCTTATCTCATTATATAGTAAAAAAGGCACATTATTTTAAATAATGAAAACAAAAAGAAATCTAAAAAATCTTTTTATAATGTATATTTAGTTAAAATCTACTAATGTTTGTGTCTTCGACCGGTTTCGGCAGCTTGTTGCCATCTTCTGTTGATCGCTGCCTAATAAAACTTCTAGAAAGTTAAATAAACAATATATAATAAACTTCTTTTACATAATTTGTCAAGAAACAATAAATCAAGAAGATTATATTATAATCTATTATAAATTAAAGCTTCTTTCAATTTGAATTCTTGGAATAACTCCAAACCGATGAACCTCAGAATTTTCATAATGTTATTATAACTGCAATAAAATTTTCACTATATACTCGTAGTCTGACATACGGTTATTCTTATACTTGTTTTCATAGTTGCTTATCTTGGCTGCTTTGATACTTCAATATGAATATTGATTTAAAGGAAGCTACACTTCTTCTTTCGGTGCCGTGTCAGGTCTCCCCAACGTTGGCGATCGCTGTCCTGCGCTACCAACTCCTCAACGTTCCTCCACCTTACCCAATAATATCAGTCGAAGGAGGTGGTATTTTTGTCCCCTTAGCACATGACTCAAATATGAAACCTTTCAAACTTTCACACTCGACAACAGCTTACTATTGGCTCTGGCTCTCTGTAGTACGTTTGTATTACTGACCCTATCGGTCCACGGGATACGGAGCATTCGCGGTATATCCACAACTCAAACGCCTTAAACCGGTTCATGATATTCACTTTTTAAGTCCAGGTTTCGCAGTTATATAGTAGAACAGACCATTTATAACATTCATTATTCTTTGTCGGAGTTTCAAGATAAGATTATCGTTGCAAAATAAGCTTAATGCAAAAGATTAACCTTGTAATGAACGTGTCCAAGTCTAAAGTGATGGTGTTTGAAAAGGAAGAATGTATGACAAATTGTGACGTATGTGCGAACGGTGAGAAACTTGAGCAAGTTACCAAATTTATTGATATGGGAAATATGTTTACATTAGATGGAAAAATGGAGAAAGACATCGAAAGAAGGGTTGGTGCTGGGAATAAAATAAATGACGCTCTCAAAGTAATCTCTGAAAATAGTTATATATCCACCAAAGCAAATATGGCAGCAACATAATGGAGTACTAGTGTCAACCCTTATGTATGGAAGTGAAGCTTGGATTTGGCAAAGTATGGATGAAAGTAGGATTAATGCCGTAGAAATGAGATCACTGAGAACAATGTAAGGAAAATGATATATGTGACAGAATACCAAACGAAGAAATAAGGAAGAAATATAAGGCAGATGATAACATCACATGTAAAATTAAAAAGGGATCCCGGTGATGGTTTGGACATATGGAACGAATGGAAGAGAGAAGAATGGTTAAAATGTTATTTATAAGCAGTGTGAGTGCAAAGAGAAGCTGTGAAATACCAAGGAAATCATGGCATGACTAAATTAATCAAATACTAAAAGGCGGCCACATTCGAAGTCGGAAAAATCGACGAGCGTCCATTTTATGATGCATGAATGCAGAGGAAGCTATAGATGTATGTCAAGTCAGAGCTGTATGGTGGTCTATCCTCTCTGTCTACCCCTCCGGGGAAACGGTGTGATGGTAAGCTAGTGAGTTAGTTTCACTATATTTAAAAGTACGAATATTCTGAAAGAACCGACATACTCTTGGAAAGTTCAATGTTTTGTCAAGTGCTATCATTTTAGCTTCAGTGTTTGTATTTCGAATAATATCAATGTATATGTTACATGATCGTTACGTATAATGCGTCCAAGTAGCGATTTATGAATTGTTTGGGGTATTTACATCCGTTATTCGAATCGATTGTTTCCGTAGGTGCGTAACAATATTTAAAAATACTTTTCTAAGTACTGTTACGTTTTCTTCGCTTGTGGGCTGAAAGGTTCATACACTTAGTGTCAACATACATACTAAAGCCATTCCAAACACCTGCATTGTGCTGGAAGAATGGGTGAGTGAAACGCTGAGGAATATCGAATTTTCCAAAAATAAATATGGCGAAATCGCGTCGCCATAAATACCCCAGAATTAGCAAAAGATGTTAAGAAATAAACTCTGTAACACATTTATATATTTCCTATTAATTCTGTTGAGTTGATTTAAACATTGTTATTTATACTGATTTTTACAATAATACTAATACAAAGTTAACAAAATCCTAAAATTTAATAATGAATACAACTTTTTTTTTTGTATACAACAGGTCGTTTGAACTCAATTACTGTATACAATTATTTTTGCTATTATATTGATTCTCGTGACATGTGATAGGTAGCCAATCTATCGCCATTTTATTGTCACGTGAATTCTATACCAGACCAAAGACAGTGTGACAATCACACTGCCATCGCCGGGAATCGAACCCGGGACCTTCGGTATGGAAGTCAGAGCTCTTACCACTCTGCCACGAAGGTCGTCGAGAACTTGTGTTTTCTGTGAGAATATTTTTGAGTGTTACAAAATAATTCAATATTTATAGACGACCTTCGTGGCAGAGCAGTAACAGCTATGATGCCACACTAAATGTCCCGGGTTCGATTCCCGGTGATGACAGTGTGATTCTCAAACTGTCTTTGGTCTGGTGTAGAATTCGCATGACAATAAAATAACGATAGATCAGCTACCTATCACATATCATGAGAATCAATATAATACCCTTTACATCAATTTGGCTCGAGCTGTAATGATGTAAAGAGCTATTCAACATAATAATAAAAATAATAAAAATAATGATTTACTTTCTAGATTTCACGTGATAAGATACTACGAGTATATGCTATATGTTTTGTTCTTCTTTTTTTTCTTCAACTCCTTTTAGACCCTTGACTCCTAGCTATCCTTACATCTTTTTGGTGTCTTCCAAGAGGACGGTAGCTAACAAGGATCTAGTGCATCACCACGTGTGGGATTTTGGAAAGTTTCACCTGTTTTCTGCTTTGTCTACCGTATCTGACAATATCTTTCACCTTGCAGAGTTTGCAGATAGTCGTGGCCTTCACCTTATCTCGAAGAGTTTTTCCTTCTATTGTCCGCGGTGTCTGCATCTCAGCCACTTGGACTTTAGCCTCGGTTCTTGTGGTATCCGCTCTGGTCAATGCCATATGTCAATATAGGCCTTACGTCGGTTTGGTATATTTTGACCTAACTGTTAGTTCTCACATATTTATTTTTCATGTGATCACATCAAATGATTTTACTGAAACCTCTTGATGAAAATTCATTTTAAATAATAATTAAATGTTTTTAACTACTTCCACTTTTACCTTTATTTCGACAGCGACCGGTTACGTCAGGCTCGCTGGCATCGACAGACCAGTCTGTCGATGCCAGCGAACCTGGCGAAACCGGTCGCTGTCGAAACAAAGACAAAAGTGGAAGTAGTTAAAAAACATCGTTTTATTTAATTATTATGTGATCATATGTTTTGTTAATAAATAAATAAATTTAATATTGTTGGTATGCGTTATCGAGAGATTAGATGGATTTTCATGATAACTCGTATTAATAACTAATGAGAGTTCATGGGTGTAATTTTTTTTTATATAATAGAAAAGCCAGTAAATAAATAAAATATAAAAAAAACATTGTTTCGCACGAAACACTGATAATGCAACATTATTTTAAAAACACTGTTATTTTACGTATTAAAATTTATTAATGAATTTAGAATTTTTATGAGATTGTCGCAACAGCTGTTTCGTTAACCTATGTTGGCATCATCAAGTATTACAAACTTATAAAAACAATGTCTGTAACACCTGATGCCCACATATATTGACGAAACAGCTGTCGCGACAATCTCACACTGACACTGTTATAATTAGTAGCACAATTAAATAATCAATTTCTATGAAATTTGCGCGACAGCTGTTTCGCATTTCTATGTTGATATCATCAAGCATTATTACAAACAAAGTTGTTTATAATACCTGATGATGCTAACATATGT
This sequence comes from Lepidostoma basale, assembly GCA_022606425.2. Lineage (NCBI taxonomy): Eukaryota > Metazoa > Arthropoda > Insecta > Trichoptera > Lepidostomatidae > Lepidostoma > Lepidostoma basale. The sequence continues at coordinate 33,122 of JAHDVF020000481.1, read as the reverse complement.
TGGCGAAGTTGTCGCGGCATTTTCATAAAAAAATAATAAATGAATTGTGATATGTATAATAAAAGCGTTACAATATTTAAATTCGAGACCTTGAAAAGTGTATGACCATGGAAGAGACAACAGACAGCAGCTACAAATTAACCAAAAATTCAAACGTACAGAGACACTGGACCAGGTGACAGATACCACTTACCGAATGCACGAACTAAGACAGGACAATCAAGGATATTAAGCAATGGACTGAAACTTTACAATGAACTACCAAAAGACACAAGGAGTCTCACTACAAATCAATTAAAAATAAACCTGAAACATTATATAATCACAAATAAGACCTAATAATGTATCCATATAACCCAATTTTTGTTTTAAAAAAAAAATTAAAAAAAAAAATAATAATAATAATCAATTTTTTTAATGGTATATCATAAAGTTGGTTGTACCCGTAGCTTGATTGACTAACGTTTTTATTTATGTAATTCAAGTGAAATCTCCCACATTGTCTTAAAACTTCTTTACAATTCACCCCTCTTAGTACTGGGCCAAATATTCCCTACGTAAGTATAATATTTCCGTATTGTTACGAAAGTATATGCGTATTTTGCTTATTCTTATATCCTCGAACTATTTCCCATTTTCACGGTGGAGTTAAATTCCTAAAATATTCTAAGAAGTACTCAGTGTATAATACATTATTTTTCAATATTATTGAATTTGTTTTCAGCTTCTACGTTTGGGATTATTGGATTTCTTTTGTAGTATAAATTTCGAGGCAATTGTTCGACTTTCCACACTTTCCTCGGCGTTTCTCGGCAGTTCCCACCCGGCCCTAGGAGTTATAATATTATCAAAGTTCATAGATGGCGCTTGCTACGTACCATCTGGTTTCTGCACTTTTAAAAAATATGTAGTTGAAATATCGTAAGTTTCACACAAGAAAGTGTAGGAGGCTACTTTTGCTTCTTTCTAGGCACTTTTTAATATTAAAAAATGCAATAATTTCTGAATAACAATTAAAAAGGAATTATATTTCCTTAGTGTTCTAACATAAATAAATGTTTAATAATACTTATTAAAAATACCGGTTTAAGATAATATAGGTAATAATAATTAAAATAATTGGAAAGAATTAATGAAGTATACAACGATGTTAATGGAGGTTGGAAAAGAAAAACCTACCTAGGAAAATATGGGACGATCAAATAAATCAAATATTGAATGTCGGCCGCGAGAGGAGTCTGAGAAATCAACGTGCGCGCATGGCACGATGTATGAATGTTGAGGAAGTGAGAGAAGTATTTGAGGAAATAAAACAGGGTGACAGTCCATTCTTTCTGTCTACCCCTTTGGGGAGACGGTGTGATGGTTAGTTAATTAGTTAGCAAAAAACAGTGTTTTAATTCATAAAAAATATCGGAAAATAGTCTTCTGAGAAATTCTCACTTACGAAATCATTATCGCCGAAAACGAAACGTATGATTTACAAGTACAATCAATCATTTGTATAGAGTAGCAAATTTGCTAAACGAGTAAGCTTTTTCGCATTATTTTTTTAACAATAAGTAAACGTATATAAATCTAATAATTATTCATATAAATACAATACTTAACATAATACTAAAATACAACAAAAAGCTCTTTAAAATTCAGTCTGAAATTTCTTTCGCTTTGTGATTGAGAACTTCCCGCGCTGCCTGCCAACGGGGTGTTCCCGGACAAATGATGAGGGTGAACAAGAAAATCATTATGCATGGGTCATGTCAGTGATTGATACTTTGGAATAAGTTTCAGGGGTCAGGGGATGATGTAATGAAAATCATACTTAACGCGGAGAATAGAGGGTAGGCCGAGGTTAGCTGTATTAGAACTGCATTTACATATTACGAGAGTATGAAAAAACAGGAATTAGAATATGCGAAAATAATATTGTTATACTTAAAATGATGATACATCATTTACACAATATTGATGAATGCTTTTAGATACATTAATTTCAGAATTTAATATTAATGAGAACGTCTGTTACTACGAATGAAAACGACTGTTTATATGAAGTTTTAAATCATTGTTCAATAAATCCTTTTTGTCCCATATTGAGATATGGGAATACAATTTAAATATTGAATATTTATAGCTTAAATAAATAAATGAACAAGCTGTTGTTGAAAATTGAATAAATTTATAATATTTTATGGAAGTTGTATGTTTCGCTTTGCTAGGGCACAATTAAATGTGGCGAGAATCAAACGCTACTTCGCTAATATAAAAATTGGAAAATGGCCAAGAATAGAAGTCAGTGGAGGACCGTTGTGGAGGAGGCCAAGTCCCACACAGGGATGTAGCACCGAGAAATGAATGAAATAATTAATGATATCAAAAACAGCGTTTCATATTTTAATAGATAATTATTTTGTAAAATTACAACACACCTTTTGTTTGTGATTCGTACATTTATATTTGATCAAACTCTAGTAAAGTCACATTTATTTATTGTATATACACAAGAGGTCAGGTGAGATATACGAGGGGGTTGAATCTTCATTAAGAGCCAAGAAAAAACAGATAACGTAACGACGTCGGTCGTTAGAATGAATTTCAAATAAGATGGTCTTGTTTAGGCTTTGACGAGTCTGCTGACCCTAAAAAACAAAAACGACTTAACGAAAGGTATCTCCGCTAGCGTGCAGGGCCGAACCCATTCGAATTGGCGCCCTTAATTTATGTACAAGTATGTTATAATTCATACGTAGTTATTTTTGTCCGATTTAGAAGTACTCGTAATTTACCGAATAACAAATACCTTTACATCTAGTCTTTGCTCAACCACTATCATTTAGTATATAAATCAGGAATTTATACCAATTAATTACCCAAAAGAGTACACCAAAGAAGGGTTGAGAAATATTTTAATCGTGTCTATTATTTTATTTTGTTGAATCGCTCTTTACATCATGACAGCATGATGTAAAGAGCGATCGATGTAGAAGATAGCTATCATAGTGATTCTCGTGACATGTGATAGGTAACTAATCTATCACCATTTTATTGTCACGTGAATTCTACATCAGACCAAAGACAGTGTGGCAATCACACTGCCCTCACCAAGAATCGAACTCGGAACCTTCGGGGTGGCAGTCAATGCACTTACCATCCGGCCACGAAGGTCGTCATGAACGGTGAAATGAAGTGTTGTGAAAAAAACATTTTTCTAATATTCATTCTTTTGTGAATCTATAATACAAAGTGGGCAAATGGGGGCAAGAAAGGTGCATCCACGTATGGTGTCACTTTAACCATAACACCCAGCGCTCTTAGAAACGGCATAACATCGGCCAAACCTTCCAACACAAGGGTAATAGCAAAGGCGATATATGGAATTTTCTTACACAACTTACTTGTCATTGATATGCCGAAGAAAGATAATATAACGTGAACCGAATATAGAAGGAACAGTTTTGTTTTAATTATAATATAATATTCATTTATTTTATTTTACCAGATAACATCACAGGACATATTCAATTGAAAAAAACATAAACATTTATATTGTAGGGGTTTTTAGTGTTATTATCTCTAATCTCTAATCTTTATCAATCAATAAATTTTCAATCTACTGTTTGAAGCACTCGGTTTATTGAATCATTTAAACCTATGGTGTCACCGGTCCTGTTCATGAGTACCGGGAGGCTTCGTTTAATTTGGGAGATAAGATTCCCCATTACATTATGGTAACTGAAGGGATAGAATATGAAAATGTTCGTGTTGGCCTTATTCCTGGCTTCAAAATTGAACGGAAAGATTCAAGATTTCGTATCTGGAATTAGTTAATTTTTACGGCTCTTTTAGCACTTATTTTTCAAGGTTCTAACGATATTGATTTTGTTCAAAGTTTAGACAAAGACATTAATTAGCATTACTAACTGATATTGGCAAAGTAAAAGAGAGATCACTTGTTAAAATATTGTATAACTTCTGTTTCTTTTTTTTTCTTGTTCTGACACACCTCCGTGATGCATAGAGCCTTTAAGATCTTTTTCCACCTGATTACATCGCACGTCTGATGCCTAACACCATTCTACGAGTGAGGCCTGCAGGGTTCATCTCAAGGTGGCTCTAGGTCTGCCCAAAAGAGAGGACCAGTCCAGTTCACCCTGGGCGATGCAGGTATGGGTTTTAATTCACGGTCATTTGCGTCTAGCGACATGTTCTCTGATTGGTATTTCGACTGCCATGGCAAAGAGAACGGCATTTAACATAGTTTGGGGGCAAAAGATCTTTAATATTGAGCGGAGACACGCATTTATGAACACCTGGAGTTTTCCAATGCCGTCAACGGTAGATTATCAAGTCTCGCATACATACTGCAGTACTTTTTTACTACTGTTAAATATTTTGACTATCTTCACTAGACCTAGGTTACAGAATGGGAAAAAATGTTATCAATATAGTATGCTATGCTGACGACGCTGCAATACTAGCAGAGAATGAAGATGACCTTCAGAGAATGCTCTACAAATTCCACCTCACGTCCAAGAAATAAAACATGACGATTTATATTAGTAAAACGAAGTACTTAACAATATCAAAAGAGCCTCTCAGATATAAGCTGATTATCGATAACACACCTATTGAGCAAGTCATGGGATTCACTTACCTAGGCATAGAGATCGGTAGCTACACCTATATGACGAGGTGCGATCACAAACCAGCAAAGCGACAGCCGTGGCTGGCTGCTTACGCGGCACCATATGGATGAACAAACACATGCTAACCGAAAGTAAAGTCAAGATATACACGGCATGCATTCGCCCCAACATGACGTATGGAATAGAGGTCAGAGCCGATACTAATAGAACTAAGAACCTTCTTAGAGTAGCGGAAATGCGAACCCTACGCTCCATCGCAGGCAAAACCCTCAGAGATCGGATCAGAAATGAAACGATAAGGCCTGTCTGTGATGTTGAAGACATAGTGAGATGCAGAAGTAGCAGAAGGCGCTCTTGGAGAGACCACGTGAACCGCATGGAGAATACAAGAATCGCAAAAATTGTTAAAGATGAAAACCCAAGCAGCTAGTTATTATTATTATTTAAGAGATGGATAAATGGCTGGACATCATCATCCCACGACAGTCCACCATCACAAACAGGTCATACGACCTTAACTAAGAAGAAGAAGTAGAAATATTTTGAGCTTGAGCTCTTATTGTATAATTTAAACACCTTTTATAAATGTTAATCCAATATATCTACAAACATTCGTTGAGTCGCGTATTGCACATAATTGAACCATATATTTTCATTCTGGTGCCAAGCCATTGATCTCCTAGCTATCTGTTCGCTATCTGTATTTTTAATGCAACCGTATATTCTGTACCATAGATCAGGGGTGGCCAACTTTTTTTTATACAAGATATACTTTCTTATATTCGCCATCACTTTGTGTTTTGGATTCACATTTGAATAAGTTTTTGGAAACATTGTATTAACACAACACTTTTTTGGTTTTTTTCACAAACATGTTTTGGGACACAAACTTCTCTTCTTCAGTGTATGAAAGTTATTACTTATATACTAAATGACGTATGAAAAAGCGGAGGGCGAAACGTTTTTCTCTGGGTGTTTACAAATTAAAATGCAATGATTGCTCATCTTTCTCTACGAGTATAGATAAAACAACGCGAACTTTTATATTTAAGAATTGAAGAACACTTAAGATACATATCTAAAAATAACTTATCGGATTTTGCAAATCATCTCATTGAAAGAGATCATTCGTTTAACAAAGATAACGGCGTTGAAATTTTACACATAAATAATAGAAATATAGCTTTACAAAATCTAGAAATTTTGGAAAACAAAAAGCCAAACAAAAATAAAGAAAATTTTATAAACAACCAACTAAACTTAACTTCTAGTTCCTTCATTGATTTATTTCTCCTTCCATTTCTTATTATTCCAAATTAACAACAATTTAGCCTGTCACTAAATTTAACTTTTTCCCCTTCACATATTCATTCGTCATTTAGTATATAAGTAATAACTCAATATCATTTAACTGTTAAAATTCATACACTGAAGAATGGGAGTTTGTGTCTCGAAACATGTTTGTAAAAAAAGCAAAAAAGTGTTGTGATAATACAATGTTTCCAAAAAGTTATTCAAACAAGATCTACATTCTAACTTCAAATGTGTCGCGATAGATGTAGTCTAAGTTGGCATGGTGTGTTGTGAAATACATACTAGATCTAAACACTGTTTCAGTACGAAGTGCACTGTAGCGAGCTTTGGCTAGATATGCAAAATATGTGTTCAATCATACGAATCTACCTACGTGAAAAACGATATATGATACGATATTGCGAACTTGTTGGCTACCCCTGTTATAGATAACCTGTTTTCTTTAGAATATAATTATATCATTTATGTATTCAATACGTTTTTTCAAGTCAATTAACTTAACAAACCTAACCATAGTTTCTTAATGGATTTCTGCGGTATTGATCCCTTTATATAGACCGAAATCTTGGATACAAAAACATGGAAACGATGATATTGTCAAAAGGGTTGGAAAATCTTGGATACAAAGGGGGCAGGATAGAGACGAGTGGAAGAAATTGGAAGAGGCCTATATCCAGCAGTGGAGGGAAGAAGGCTAGCAAAGAAGAAGAAGAAGAAGAAGATACAGACTGAAAATTATTTTGGGGACTAGGAAAACCACTGTTCCACGTAATTCCTGTAGTAACATGTTTAAAATAATCACATTTCTTATCGTTGAAAATGCATAATTTTTGTTAATAATTTTTCTAAAGTTCTATTGAATTATCTAAAGTTCTAAAGTTCTATTAATTAATTATCTATTGAAAAATATCATTTATTCAATACTGATAATGGCGTTGAAATTTTACATGTTAGTAATAGAAATACAAATTTGAATAATCTTGATATTCTAGAAATTAAAAATTAATTAAAAATATAGAAAAATTTATAAATAACCTTTTAGTCCAATCATTTGTTGCAAGATGCCGGCATTCAAGTAAGAACTGGAAAATATATTTTTAGATTATTCAAAATACTAGTTTTAACAAATGCATAAACGTTCAAAATTATTAATTTTAACATCTGTCAAAACTGACCACATTCAAGGAATAATTGTTTTAATATTTATTTTGTACAATAGTTAATTAACTTATTAAGGGCTTCTGTGTCCGAAACATGTTTGTGTTATATTTAAATAATTTGAATTTTTAATATGGTGTTGTATCACAAATTGTTCCATTGTTACTTGTTTGTTTGAATCCAATCATTAATCATGAAGATAGTAGAATTACGTTTCTTGTGATCTCGGATTTATCTGTGACAGAAGCTACGGATAATGTTGCAGTCTCCATATTCGATGATTACATAATGATTTCTAAAACGTCGGGAGAAAATACCAAAGTTATTATATATAAGAACAATCATTTGTGATTTTTTTCAATAAGTATCTGATATAATATTTCAATATGGCTCTACTAGAAAAATTTCATTACCGGTTTTCCAACCGCAGCGCTGTCTAGTAATGGATTTTCTTTTTAAATTGTTTATGCAAATTATTAGTGGTGGAACCAACAAGAAGAAAAAATCCTTGGCAAACAGGGAAATTTTATTACTTACTTTAAAAAGGAAACGAGATTAATGATTTTTTGTCCATTAGTGGGAGATTGCAGCGTGCTCCTATCTAAGTGCATTTTTTCTTCGCTTTGAATTGTTGCGAGGAATGTTTTGCGAAATTAGATTAAATGTCTAACCATTTGAAATTGACTTTCCGATACTAACGATATAAGAAAGACATATTTTATACACGAATTTTTCAACAAGAAAACATTATTTTCAAGAAAGTATTATCTAGTTTCATATTAACTGCATTTTTATTATTATTAAAACATTGCTTTTTACACTTTTTACTTTATTTATCTCGATACGTTTGGAAGGTTTTGCACCTTCATCATTGTAGGGACGACAAAAGTTGTTAATATGATTCAGAGATATAAAAAAAATATTTGTATAATTTTTATATCTCTGAATTATAATTATAATTAAATTTAAAAAAATTGGTATAATTTTTTTACATTGAAAGTCAACTCAATGAACAGACTGGAAGCATTTGGAATGTGGCTCCATCGCCGAATGCTCAGAATTCCCCGGACAGACATGGTTACCAATACCGAAGTCCTGAGGCGAGCTAGAGTTGACAGGGAATTGTTATCAACTATCAAGGTTTGGAAAATTTCACATCTGGGTCGTATACTGCGTGGGGAAAAGTACCACCTTCTCCAACTGATATTGGAGGGGAAAGTTGAGGGACGCCGAGGGCCCGGTAGGAGACAAATGTCCTGGCTGCGAAACGTGAGGAAGTGGATCGACATCCGAAGTGTGGGGGAGCTGTTCCGAGCGGCGCAGGACAATGACAGGTTCGCTGAGGTGATTGCCAACGTTGGGGGAACCCGACAGGGCACTTTAAGAAGAAGAAGTATAATATAGCTATTGCACTTTTGTGCTTCCCTATTTAAACAAAAGTGTTTATGTGCGTGCATGTCACCATTCTCCTGATGATTGCGTGAGAATTCCCTTTGCTCTGTATTCATAAGTAACCGAGCATTAGTTCCTTACGTCGCAACAGCGGGCCGAAGCGTTTATAATCCCATTTGGAGTCAAATTGTTCAAAAAGTCGAATATCTCATATATCATGCGTACCCTTTTCTAAACCTAAAGTACCCAAGTTGGTGGTATAATGTTGTGTGGGCAGACTCTCGTATAAATATTGTGGGTACCTGTTACAAGCTTATGGTGCTTAAATGCGGAGGTCGGCAACCTTTTCTCACTATCACACTCAATTTTTGATTGATCCATATTTATAAATAAACAGGACAACTATTTGGTGTATTGTCCAACTATAGCATAATAAAAATATATATATTCTTCATATAAAGCACTCACTTTGTGGATAGACATTTTAAATAATTATATAAATAAAATAACTTTGTATTTAACCACGGTAGGGTTATTATATTGATGCCAACTAGTTTCGCTTGGACCCAAGCTTCATCAGGGCAGTATAATAACTAAACAAATATAAAATTCTTAGGTGTATATATAATAACAAACAGTGAAATCAGAGTAGGGGGTGCGAGAAGGAAAGGGATAACTGGAACATAAATTAATTTGGTTATTAATGATATTTTGTTTACTATTTATGGCCTTTTTGATCTCCAAGGCTTCAAAATTGTTTAATCTAATTCCTATATCATTTTTGTGAATTAATTTTGCACCTGATTTAAAAGAATGGTCGGACTCTATTAGGTGGTTTGCGAATTCGGAGAAGCCATTTGATGTTGGACATTTGATGTTAGACAAAGGCCATAAATAGTAAACAAAATATCATTAATAACCAAATTAATTTATCGTTCAGCCCATTACTATATTTATTTCCAGCAAAGTTAAGTAATTCTTTGTAAATTGGTATTCCCTTATTTTTGTTGTGTTCATTGTTATCCACGTATACCTCATAGACCTTATAATGTTAATGTATATTTCCGACTAATTTGCTATTTTCGAACATTTTTATTTACTTATCCATTTAACTATTGTTCCCCTCCTAATTTGCATTTCTTAGAATATTGCTATTTCAAAGGTAAACATTTGTTCCAGTTATCCCTTTCCTTCTCGCACCCCCTACTCTGATTTCACTGTTTGTTATTATATATACACCTAAGAATTTTATGTTTGTTTAGTTATTATACTGCCCTGATGAAGCTTGGGTCCAAGCGAAACTAGTTGGCATCAATATAATAACCCTACCGTGGTTAAATACAAAGTTATTTTATTTATATAATTATTTAAAAATATATATGATAAATAAAAATATATATATACGATTATTAATGCAATGGATTTAAAAATTGTATATTATTGATCACTAATTATCATAATAATTACTCGATCCAGTGAATCAGCATTAAAAATGAAATTAGTAAAATGAATTACCCTGAGATGGAACTCAGCCTGCATCGCTCAGGGTGCACTAGACTGGTCCCCTATGGGGGGAAAGAGGAAGTGAGACAGACCTAGAGATACCTGGGGAAGAGCCCTGCAAGACGAGATTAAAGCAGCAGGCCTCACATAGGATGATGTCAAGTGGAGAAGGTTACTTGCGACCCTATGCACCACGGACGTGTGACAGGACATGACGAAGAAGAAGAAAAAAATGAATCGATTCCTTAATTTTTTTTTCAAACGCAATCGCCAAAGTATTTCTTATAACATTACCAAAATTTGGTGAATAATAAGTAATAATTCGTACAGGTAAAGAAGATATGTCATAACCATACTAAAATATGCATGCTTTATGTTGAGGCGATAGATATACATAGTGTGTTTTATCTTATGTGCCAAAAATATAGACACTGGAACTTGTACATTAAAGTACAATGAATGATTAAAATTTGTTATATCGGCGAAGATTCCGAGCGGCACAGGACAGGGTCAGGTTCGCCGAGATGATCGCCGACGTTGGGGGGACCCGACATTGCACTTAAAGAATAAAAATAATATCGGCGATATATTCGTTCAGCATTCTGATTTAAATTACATTAATAGGCGTATCTCCGGTTTACTAATTTGTGTTCTATATTGTACATTTTTCATAAGTTCTTCGCAATTAGAAATACAATTATGCAGTTAGTATATTTTTATATACAAATTCTATATAATCACATATTCTATAGCCACGGGGTACGTTGTATATATTTTAACTTATTTTAACAATGATGTAAAACTCCATTTTTAATAATTAATACGAATGAAAACGTTCGTTTTCTAGAAGTAATTACATTTGCCTGTCATTATCAAATGGTACATTTGATAATCCCTTAGACCAGCGAAACATGTCATTCATATATAATATAATAGCACTACATGAAAACATTAGTTTTCATTCTTAATAATTATTTTTAAATAAAATTGTAGCTCCACTGTTTTAATTTTATAACTTCCTTTAAAAACATATTTTTATTCTTAGGTTCTTACAATGTCAATGGTCATAGTCAGAATTTATGGTTTTTATTGTCATGAAATAAGAAGCATAAAAAGAATGCTTAAAAGTAATATACGTACATGTTCATAATCCTGTTTAATATACCATGGTACATATAGGTACGTATGTTTGTACTATACATAGTTTTTACTTTGTGTTATACTAATACTCCGGTGACACTTTTATGTTTATTCTTATTTTTATTATTATAAAGACATACGTATTAAACCTGGTTTGGAAGTTATAAACTTATAATTTTTAGGAAACTGATATGCGATCGTGAGAGCACCTATTATTCCGATGGGGAATTGATTATTACAAATGTTGGACAATCACATGAAATAAACCAGAAATAAGCGAAATCATCAATTCAAAACGACGTTTTTTATCTTCAAAATCAAGAAAGATCCTCTCAAGAATGACTACTTTCGTGGTTCAGTGGTAAGAATTCTGACTGCCATACCGAAGGTTAAGAATTATTTGGTATAGTGTAGAATTGACGTGACAAAAAATGGCGATAGATTAGTTTCTTATTACTTGTCATGAGAATCAATATAATAGCTAATTTTGATTAGTAGATATTTATTGTAAATAATGAAAATATTTTATTTTTTATTTTATATAAATATACATTTCGTTCAATTCCAATTGTTTTCTAGTTTAAAACGGTTTCGGCAGTCCGCTACCATTTTCTGGTTGATAGTTAACAGAAGATGGCAGCGAGCTGCAGAAACCGGATGAAACTAGTAATATGAGCGGAAAAAAATACATGTTTTTTAAACTATAAATGGATTGGTTTGCAGTAAAGTCTATTGACATCTTTGCTGGTTCTTGGGATGCCACTTGGGCCTTTTGATGTGGTAGTTTCCCGTTGCTTTCACTAATTATAATTTTTAAATACATAATTTTTTTCCATGTTTTCATTACGGCATAGTTCAATTGATATAACTTAACGTAGACGTATATAATACGTTGTGTTAACAAGTAAAATGTAAATGATTGTATCAGGATATAGGAGGATCTACGGTTAACAAGTAAACGTATACGTGTTAACAAGTAAAATGTAAATGATTGTATCAGGATATAGGAGGATCTACGGCGTTAATATATACATTTAATATTTAACAGCATAAATTTTATGCCATAATATTTTTCACGTTTTTCCAGCAGTAAAAAGAGATCTGATAAGGGGCATTAACGAAAATATGACTTTCAAATATATCCTGTGTCAATGGAGCTTTAATATTCCGTAATAAAACGTAATTTTTATTTTAAAAATATTTTCCCCGCTAAAATTAGACGCCCGAGCTTTCATGACTGATTTCTTGCAAAATCACGTTTAGGTCAAGTTGGAAAAAAATACGGTGATGAATTACCCCCGGCTACCGCCATTTTGGCCCGTTCTATCATAGCTAGTTTAATGTAATTTATACAAAAGCGACATAAGGAAAACATTAATAACGACGGCCCCAGATTTAATAAGTATTCTGGTCCGTTTCTGGAATTCCTGAATAAATATCCAAGATGTATGACATAAATTCCACCATATTCTTAATGGCAAACTGCTTTTTGCTGGTTTCTCAATCTTTTTTTTACCGTAATTACGTATTATTCGGAACAATCGATACGCAAAAACAAAATAATGCCCATATAAGATCAAAATTAGATTTTAAACTTAGGGATTCAAAATATCAAAAAACTCTTTGGTTCGCAACCCATCACACCGCGTCTCCCGCGGGGCGAAAAGAGAAGGATGGAGTGTCGCCTCGGTTAAAGTGAGACAGTTCATTCTTTCTGCCTACCCTTCCGGGGAGACGGCGTGATGGTTAGTTAGTTCCTTTGTATTTAACCACGGTATAGTTATTATAATTGATGCCTTCTAGTTTCTCTTGGAACCGAGCTATTAGATAATTTACTGTTTTAACCGATTATGCTATTTCAATATTATTTTTAATGTTTTAAAAGAAATAAAAACACCAATATAATAAGTACAATACAAATGATAACATTTGTTTTCTAGAAGTTTCATTATAATTTACGTGAATGACACGTTTCGCCTGGCTAAATCATTATCAAATGTTAAATAAACATTTGATAATGCATTATACATGTATATGAAAACATGTAAATCACATACTCGTATAATGTCATTTAATAAACTTCTTAATTTTAATTTATTTCGTCGTTCTGTATTCAATCATTTATTGTTTTCCGCACGTATTTCTCAGTTATAACATATCTACGACATTTATCCTACATTCATTCTTCTTTTGCCAGTTCCGAATTTCACTTTCATACACAAGTGTTGACACTAGTACTCCATTATGTACTGCCACCTTTGCTTTAGTAGATACATTTCTATTTATAGTGATGACAAAACAAATTAACTAACCATCATGCCGTTTCTTCAGAGGGGTACGCAGAGAGGATGGACTGCCATACCGTTTTGCCGTGACATACCTCTCTAGATTCCACCACATTCATACATCGTAACATGCACGCTCGTTGATTTTTTTCGACTTCTTATTTGGCCGCCTTTTAGTATTTGAATAATCTTGTCATGCCATGATTTCTTTAGTCTTCCACGGCTCCTCTTTCCATTCACACTGCATGTATTCAATATTTTAACCATTCTTCTCTTGTAATAGAGGAAGACCGAGGAAAACGTGGCACGATCAAATAAATCAAATATTGAATATCGGCCATGTGAGGAGTCAGAGAAATCTACGCGCGTGCATGACACGATGTATGAATGTTGAGGAAGCGAGAGAAACATGTCAGGAAAGAAAGGTGTGGCAGTCCATTATTTCTGCCTACCCCTTCAGGGAAACGGCGTGATGGTTAGTTAGTTAGTTTTTCTCTTGTCCATTCGTTCCATATGTCCAAACAATCTCAAGGATCATTTTTTAATTTGACTTATGCTGCAATCATCTGCCTTACATTGCTTCCTTATCACAGTGATGATACGGAGATAAATCACTCATACAATCACACTATCACATATGCAACTGTCTCGCTCATTCAATCAATCGATGGTTCAAATGGTTTTAAAACGTTTACATTTCAAGTTTATGAAAAAATCCTTTTAATTCTTACTCATTAGAGTAATGGCGTTTGAATATCATAAAATATTGTTTATTATGTAAAAAAAAAAAGCTATGATAAACATAGGTATACGAATCATTTTTGCTTCATTTATTCTTTTCATGTGTCCAAACCATCTTAAAGACCCTTTCATTATTTTTTTCATAACGTTTTCATTCCCATTGGAATCACAATTTTTATATTTGCATATGACACTTTATCATACACATATTTAACACACACTCATCTAAGAGATCTTATTTTTACCGCATTTATTCTACTTTTACCTTATATGAATATATTTGGACACATTGAAAGAATGAATGAAGACAGATTGGTGAAAAATGACGGAGAAAATTATGGCACAGTTAAATTAATCAAATTTTAAATTAATGTCGGCCACGTAAGGAGTTGGAGAAATCAAAGTGCGTGCATGTATGAATGTAGAGGAAGCGAGATAAGTATGACATAACAATATTCTCTGTCAACACCTTCGGGGAGATGGCTTGATGGTTAGTTAGTTTATTAGTTATAAAGATAAGTTAGAGATAATTATTGTTTTTAATTAAAATTTCTTGCTAGAAGTTTATTTTAAATAATGAAAACAAAAAAATATATATACAAAATTTCTTTATTATTATGTATTTAGTATGCTTTCACTTGTGTTTATGTTCGACCGGTTTCGGCAGCTTGCTGCCATCTTCTGGTCCAGACCAGTGACCAGAAGATAGCATTTAATTTTAATTTCTTGGTAGAAGTTTATTTTAAATAATGTAAAAAAAAAATTGATACAATTTTTTATTATTATTATGTATTTATTGTGTTTTCCACTTGTGTTTATTATTATGTATTTATTGTGTTTTCCATTTATCTTCTGGTCCAGACCAGTGACCAGAAGATGGCAGCAAACTGCTGAAACCGATCTAACATAAACACAAGTGGAAGCACACTAAATACATAATAATAAAGAAATTTTGTATATATTTTTTTTGTTTTCATTATTTATATGTTAGAGAGTTATAAAGAAGAGCATTTTCATATTATTCTTTATAATAATATGAGAATGCTTCAATTGAGAAACTTGGTGTGGTACAATAGAAAAATAAGGGACCAATTGTAGTTACACGAGTTAGCAGTATCATACGGTCAGGGCATAAAGTATACACATCCTGTTCCATAGTTATGAGGCATAAACACTGTCATAACTGCAGCAGACAGTCTTATCTCTCTCTGTACGAGTAGCAGGGACAACGGCCGCAAGATATATGGATACGAGTATAAACCGTTTACGTGTTACGTATTAGGTACCTTAATACAGCAGTACACAATTACATTCAATGGATACAGAAAATGATACCTAAAGTATTTGTAGATAACTGCCAAAATGTCTATTTGAACATAGTTTTTGTCCATCGATAAGACAATTTGTTAATATATATTTTTTTGTAGTCCGAAACACTATGATACCTTAACATTTTAAACTGTTCATGAATAAACTTTGTTTTTTGTATGACAATTTTATTTTATTTTACGCGACAGCTGTTTCATCAACCTATATTGACATCATCAGGTGTTACAATAATATATCAAATGTCAAATTTTCGTGATTTTTCTAATCTATATGTGTATTTGTTCCTATGTTAATTTGAAAAATTTCAAAATAATATTAAAAGAAATTATTCAAAATGAATAAAGAAATTATTGAAATTATTGAATTGAATTATTGAATAGGAACAAATACACACAAAGATTCGAAAAATCGCTAAAATTTTACATTTGATATATTATTGTAACACCTGATGATGTCAACATAGGTTGATGAAACAGCTGTCGCGTAAAATAAAATACAATTGTGATACAAAAAACAAAATTTATTCATTAACAGTTTAATATATTTTTTTGTGTTTAACACTGACAAAGTTCCGGCCGGAACAAAACCAGTTGGTTCGTTAAAACATAATAAAGTATTGTAAAAACTAAATACGAAAGTGTTTTTAATTTTTTGTTTAAAGGATTTAGCACCGTTTAATCAAGATAATTAAGAAATGTACTTACTTCAGATGGATGTACAAATCTTCAAGAGTTTTAGCACCATTGATGGTGTAATTCCAAATTCCTTGATCCTGTGCCTATTGCTGTAAGTAGTCCATCTTAGCCTCGACAGCAAGACTATTATCCATAAAACGTTGTCTTTGATTTCCAATCCAGTTCTGCTCTCATGGTGCTCGTGAGCATTTCTCGATTGCTCCTATACCTCCAAGTTTCCGCTGAAAATATCAAGTTTAGGTTTTAAGTACATACATATTCTTGTTTTTGCATATCAGTTTATTCTATAATTAATTGTAATGAAAACGCCTGTTTTCTAGAAGAAATATTATATTTTATGGGAATGACAGAATTCTCATTGCTAGGTCATTATCAAATGTCAAACATTTCATTTGATATTGCTTTAATAAGGCGAAGCATTTAAAAAAATAAAATAATA
The DNA here is from genome assembly GCA_022606425.2 of Lepidostoma basale. Lineage (NCBI taxonomy): Eukaryota > Metazoa > Arthropoda > Insecta > Trichoptera > Lepidostomatidae > Lepidostoma > Lepidostoma basale. The sequence continues at coordinate 16,480 of JAHDVF020000481.1, read as the reverse complement.
TGTCTAGGAACCTTCTTGTCTAGGTTTCTTCTATAATATATTCGCCTTCACTTCGTGTCGTGGATTTTTATTTGAATAAATATAACTGCACTTAATAATACAACACTTTATCTCACTTATCATAGAAATGTTTCGCTTATAATTTTGTTAATTTAAAAAGGTTATGTTATAATCGAAACATGTCTGTGATAAGTGAAATAAAGCGTTGTAATTCTTAGTGCAGTTGTATTTATCAATATAACATTGGGGTGACTAATAGTTCTTTTTTTATAACATTCATAAGTTAGCTTTAACAATCACAAACCGGATAAATAAACTTTTTTTTAAGTAGACATAATCAAAATATTCAAATAATTCGTGCTAATTATCACATCTACCCGGCGCGCGGCGGTTGGTAGAGAGGTATACTCAGATCGATATTTATATTTTCCATATACCAAAACCAACCTAGATGATCGTTTCGTTATATTATTATAATGCTTTCATTGTAATTGCATTTAATTTTCACATCTGACAACGAGCAACATGATAATGCAGTGCAAATGAATCTTCTTACTACCATTTCATAGTTCGCTTCTCGTTTCTCTTCCCTAGAGGTCATCAGTAAAATGGCAGACGTGCTAAGAGCGTGATTTATAACACCAGTATGCTAATTCACGAAACTTTGTCTTCTGCCCTATTTCGTTAAATTGCTTTGAATGTGTAGTAATCCAAAACATTATCTATATTCAACTTATTGATAGTTAAGGCATTAACACTGTGGAATTCCATAGTAATCTACTTTGGGAATTAAAAAAACATTGTTTAAACCACTTTTATATAAAAAAATAAATTAAAATACACGACATGTTTCAGAGGATACCTCCATCTTCAGGAATAAAAATATAACAAAAACTAAACAAAGAAAGACTTATAAAAAACGCATTTAAAATTCGATACAAATCTTCTTCAAAAATTTACAAATTAAGTTGGGCTATTTGTTAACAAATTTTTTAAATTTTTGAAGAATTTTTGTATCGAATTTTAAATGCGTTTTTTTTTAGTCTTTGTTTAGTTTTTGTTATATTTTTACACCTGAAGATGGAGGTATCCTCTGAAACATGTCGTGTATTTTAATATTTTATTTATTAAAAAGTGGTTTAAACAATGTTTTTTTAATTCCCAAAGTAGATTATCTATATTCTATTATTATGTGTGATGATTTCATTGTTTTTTTTTTACACAGATCAAGTAGCATATATGATACACATACCAAATTACGAATAAATTAAAGGCCTTCTATAAATCATTCAGAACACAAGCGCCATGTATCGGGGATCAAGTGATACGCGAAGGCTCATTTGAATATTTTGATATGGAAGATGTTTCTAAATATTTATGTGAACTCATCAAAAGGCTCTCCGTGAAACATTTCCATACAAACAACTCTACAGGTAGACTTTTGTTGTGTATACCGGACGATTATGTAAATTTCTTCTTTATGATACCTACGGCTCATAATGAAATGGCGTTTTTTGAAAGTTTATAAATGTAAATTGAGCTTTATGTCGCAACAAGGACGGCGTATATTGTATTCCGCTGGTTCGATCGTGTTCCGTGATTATTCGTGAAGAAGAAAATTAACATTATCAACTTGGAAATTGTAAAATATACGAATCAAAAATGATAATGGTTTGTGTCGTAGTGTGGGGGCAGGGCATTTGGCTTCTTATTGAGGGATGATGGTTCAAATCTGGATATGAAATCTGATCTCTTCAGATAATCAAAGCAAATCAGTTTATTTTCTCAAAAGATATTACAAACAACAATTATAGTTTAAGAGGTTTTATAGTTAAAGACATTGAGAACAGGTAAAATATAATAAATATATAATACCAGGAACGCATGAGAGATGGTTCGACATTAGGAATACAAGATACTCTCCAAAGTCAAGGTTATCTGTCTTCAGAACGTACTTTCACGAATTTGAAAGATAATATTTCATTTAACTAAATGTTTGATAAATGACTAACTAACTTACCATAATGGATCGAACTGTTCTGTCCTGGCATACTTCTCTCGATTCCTCTACATTCATACACCGTGTCATGCACGCACGTCGATTTCTCCGACTCCTCGCGTGACTGACATTTAATACTTGATTGATTTGATCGTGCCACCATTTCCTCGGCCTTCCTCTATTTCTAGCTTCGTTTACGTCGTTTACATATACCTTCTTTACCATTCTGTTTTCACTCATCTTCAATCCTGCGCACTACTTTTATATAAAAAATATAGTACCTATAATTAAAAATCCTTAGATTAAATAATATTATAATACAAATATAAAATAACTTGATTTCTTTTTAGGCTATTCTAGATGTAATCCAAAAATTTAATTATTACTCCAAAAACTCATTAAAATATTCACAATACATTCAGAATATTGTTAAATTAAATCAAGTTATTTTTAATTTTTATTATTACAACTCAGATTTTTCAAATTATTAGTACTATAATTTTTATATAAAAGTAGTGCTCAGAGTTATACCAAAGTATCTATATCGGAAGTCAAGCATTCTATCTCCACGATCACCACCCAGTCAAGTTTTTAAATACTTTTATCCAAACTATATTTTGTATCTTCTTAAAAAAGATAATTAACAAAATATCTATGAAACTTACAATGAATATTTACTTTTGTTCTTAAAATTCTATACTGAATTCAGCAGCTCGCTTCTATCGTCTGACCATTTCGTATCCTGGTCAGAAATAATACTAAAAAAATCAAAAATTTTCATATTCTTAAATTTCATTATTTACAATGAACATCAACCAAGATATTATAATAACCATCATACAAATAACATATATTCTTCTTCTATATTACGTCTCATGTCGGCTACTCTTCGATGTTGACGCTTATTTGGTTTTTCACAGTTTTTAAGACCTGTCTGTTCGTATTTTTTTTTTAAAGAAATGTTTAATCAATATATTTCCTGTGATATATTGTATATTTTTCAAAAGAACCTAACATATTAAATTAGAGGTGGGTAAGGTGAAAATACCGCAGAATGCTCCGTATACGGTGGACCGATAAGGTCAGTAATGGAGACGTACTACAGAGAGCCAGAGCCAATAGAGAGCTGTTGTCGAGTGTGAAAATTAGAAAAGGTCTCATATTTGGGTCATATGCTAAGGGGAGAAAAATACCGCCTCCTTCGACTGATATTAATCAAATCAAATCAAATCAAATCAGTTTATTAACTCAAAAGACATTACAAACAGGAACATGTTTAAGGCATCTATTGAGTACAGGTAAAATATTATAAAAATACAACAAAGTACCAGGAACGCATTAGAGATGGTTCGACATTAGGAAGACAACATACTTTCTAAAGTCAAGAGTATTTGTCCCCTGAACGTACCTTCATTAATATATAAGACGTCGATCTCCGAGGAGACCGCATTCAGCAGACTAATTGCTCTTCCCACCGGTGTCACCAGAGGCAGATTGGTTTTGGTGGCCGGTTGGTAAAACAATCTGTGCTGTCGCTGTCGGAGAAGTCTATCAGGGACAAAAAGACCAACACCCTCTAGCACGGCCGAGTTCTCGAAATATCCCCTGATTAATTTAAAGAAATGGGTTATGAGATGCCCATCTCTTCGAAGCTGTAAAGAATTGGTTCCGAGCATTCCTAAAAGAAATGCCGTGGGATAGAGCCACGGATAACTACCATACTCCCTCATGTAGAGATACCTCAGAAATTTTTTCTGAACTCTCTCCAGCATAACGGAATATCTCGCCTCGTGAGGACTCCATATCACAGAACCACTTTCGAGTCTGCTCCGAACCAATGCGTTGTATAGGACTCTGAGCACATTGGGATTTCTGAAAACTCTTCCGGTCCGAACGATGAAGCCCAACATCTTCAGTGCAATGTCACAAATCCTCTCAAAATGTGCACGAAAAGTCAGTCTACTCTCATAAATGATCCCAAGATCCTTCATCGTAGATACGTGTGTTAGTTGCTGGTTGTTCATTGTGTATCTATAATACACAGTTCTCAATGCTCTAGTAAACGATAGCATAGCGCACTTAGAGACATTGAAGTACATTTTATTACTGTGACTCCAGTTAACAATATTATCAATGTCCGACAGGAGGCGAAGACAGTCGTCGGGATTGTAATGAATGGGTAAAGTGGAGGGACGTCGGGGAGTTGGTAGAAGGCAGCAGAGTTCTGAATCTGTTCCAAGTGGCGCAGGACGGAGATGTCATTGCTGCAGTGATCGCCAACGTTGGGAGGACCTGACACGGCACCGAAAGAAGAAAAACGAGGAAGCTTAAAAACGTTTTTGAAATGATTATATGTGAAAAGATTTACTTATATTCGAGACATTCAAGAGAAAGAAATGTAATATATATCAATATTTGTCAATCTGTAACTAAATTGGTATCTTCACTTGTCAGATATCGAGCAGAAGATTAGAACAAGATGAAAGTAATAGAGATTGATTCACAAGTAATAAAATACTGAGGACTACTTCAGTTTAGATTGATACTAAATTCAATAAATGTGCCTATCATTTGACGGGAATTGGGAATGGATGCGTATGAGTAATGTAATGTGTATGGGTTTGAGGCACGGGTGTGTTGGAGGTAAAAAGAGTTTAATAAAGCCTTAGAAATAAACCCCAATGTATTTATTACCTTTCCATAACATCGCAATATAAGTAAAAATATCGCTTTGGGGTAGAAGAGAAGAGTTTCAGAAACTTAATAATTTAAAACTTATAGATGTAAAATAATAAAACACTTTGTATTTTACCACGGTATGATTATAACAATTGATGCCAACTAGTTTCGCTTGGATCTAAGCTTCACCAGAGCAATATAATATCCAAATAATAGTAATATGTGGTGATACTGCCGAAGATGACCACCCGGAATTCTCCAATAAGTCAAAATAAATGGTATGTTAGAACCCATTCGTTATACTTTTAATTTGCAAACTATTGGTCCTTAAATTTCGATGATTTTGGTCCAATATTTATTAAAATTACATCGTATGTGAATAATTTTTTTACAAATTTACAAGTGTCAAAATAAAACAATGAAATTTGGAACTGTTAAAAATTTTCTCGCGAACGTTCTTACCGAAAGTTCTTACCGAAATTATTAGTTAGTTAGTTCTAACGGGTAGTAGGGCTACGATGGGGTATACTTTGCTGGAAAGTGTACTTCTATAAAATTTCGTAATGCGCCATGTTGCAATAACACCTGCAACACTACCACCAAGTCCAACTCATTAGCGTCCTCGAGTGGTCTCTCAGGCCCCGCGAACCCCGGGCAATGTGGCCACTGACATTACCATCAGTGTCATAGCGGATAATGAGTGGGCGAATGGCGAATGTCCGGCGCCATAAAACCGGACACCCCCAGCTAAGGGAAGGTGACCCCTACAGAAAAACCCATCAGAGAAGGCAACGGGAAACCACTCTTATTACCTTTTCCCAGGATATTCACTATGGCGAGAAACACAACATTGGCCCCTAGTCCCGGGCAGCCCTTCAATGGGCAGGGGGTGCGAAGAATCTCCCGGCTCAAAATAGTGAAAGCGCAATTGAGTGTTGAGGAGCTGTTCCGAGCGACGCAGGACAGGGACAGGTTCGCCGAGGTGATCGCCAACGTCGAGGGGACCCGACAGGGCACTTGAAGAAGAAGAAGAAGGTCCTTAAATACCCAAAAGGAATGTGAAGGAACAGAGCTACGGATTGTAGTAGTCACGGATAATATTTAAGCAGAACTAATTCTATAGATAAACTAAGTGAATTTTTGTTAAAAATTAATTCAACATTTAAACAACAACAAGAACAACAAACCATCACGCCGTTTCCCCGCAGGGGTAGGCAGAGAGAATTGACCGCCACACTACTAAATCCTGACACACCCCTCTAGATTTTTCCACATTCATACAGCGAGTCATACACGCACGTCGATTCTTCCTGCTTCTGCCATGACCAACCTTCAAAATTTGATTAAGTATGACATAACAATATTCTATTCTTCTATTGAGGAAGCGAGATAAGTATGACATAACAATATTCTCTGTCAATACCTGCGGGGAGACGGCTTGATGGTTAGTCAGTTAGTTAGTTATAAAGATAAGTTAGAGAGTTACAAAGAAGAGTACCAACAACAACAACAAACCATCACGTCGTATCTCCGCAGGGGTAGGCAGAGAGAATGGACCGCCATACTACTCTATCCTGACATACCTCTATAGCTTCCTCCACATTCCTACAGCGAGTCATACACGCACGTCGATTCTTCCGGCTTCTGACATGACCAACCTTTCAAATTTGATTAATTTGGTCATGCCGTGTTTTCCTCGGCCTACCTCGACTCCGTACTCCATTTACATCGTTAACTTATACTTTTTTAACCCTTCTTTTTCACCCATGCGCTCCATATGTCCGAACCAACGCAGCGATCCTTTCATAATTTTGTTCATAATACCTTCTTCCGCTCTACATTCCTTTCTTATATCAGCATTTGAGATTCTGTCGTATATCGTTCTACCACACATACGTCTTAGGGACCTCGTCTTTACCACATTTATTCTGCCCTCATCTTTCTTCTGCCAGTTCCAAGCTTCGCTTCCATACATAAGGGTTGGGAGCAGACCGTTGTTTATTAAACTGCCCACTAGTTTCGGTCCAGGAGGACTTCATCAGAACTAAGTGAATTTATTATCATTATTCAAAAATGATCATTATTTAATTATTATCATTCAAGCAGCAGTGACCTCTACGGAGAAGTAAGTAAACTAACAAACAGGGCCGCCGTTGTTGTCTGCTTGGCGAATGCTGTTTGGAAAAATACAAATATGCTAAAGGAGAGCAAAATTTGAATCTACAAGACATGCGTACGTCCTGTAATGACATATGGAATAGAAACGAGAGCTGACACAACCAGAATAAAAAGTCTCTTAAGAACCACAGAAATGAAGACTCTCCGATCCGTTGCGGGAACGACACTCTGAGACAGAATAAGAAATTCTGAAAAAAGAAAGATCTGCAATGTAGAAGATGTCGTGCGATGTGGAAGACTGAGAAGACGCTACTGGAGAGATCATGTGGATGTTCTGAAAGAGTGATAAATATAGCCGTAAATAAAATACCAACAGGAAATCGACCGGCAGGAAGACCACCTAAAAGATGGCGAGACAGTTGGACATCTGAATCCCGGGAACAGGCTCCGAGAAATAACAGGACACAGTCCTAAATAAAGCAGAAAAAGAAGATTATTTAACTAAAATGTTATACAGTGATATTACATAAATTGACGTCGATGTTTGTGCTTTATTTAATTAGATTCCAATTCAGCCTACTGTCTCAATTCAACTTAAATAACGGTATCGCTGCGAACGTTTCACCCTGTAGCTGTAAAGGCGTGACTCCAAACGTAGAATTAATGTGGATTTTATAACAGATAGTTAGGAATACATTACATAGTAATTTGATTTTGTGAATAGAATGATATAATCTCTTAATACTCGAGATTGGTTCCAAATCACAAGGCCGCTTTGTGTAATAACAGAGTGTAACTTATAATCAATATTGATTGGAAATGTTACGTTATTCATTAAAAGCTTTTGAAGCGAAATACAAATATTATTACGTCAATACACCAGGCATAAATATACGTTCCATCAACATCGAAATACGTAAATTCTACTAAAATATATAAAATTTATTGTTTCTTGAAATATGATGTAAAACTCCATATTCAATAATTAATTAACTAACTAACTAACTAACTAACCATCACGCCATTTCCCCGGAGAGGTAGGCAGAGAGGATGGATCGCCACAATGATCTATCCTGGCATACCTCTCGGGCTTCCTCTACATTCATACATCGTACCATGCACGCACGTCGATTGTTCCGACTTCGAATGTGGCCGCCTTTTAGTAATTGATTAATTTGGTCATGCCATGTTTTACTCAGTCGTCCTCGGCTTCTTTTTCCACTCACGCTGCTTGTGTACAACTTTTTAACCATTCTACTCTCATCCATTCGTTCCGTATGTCCAAACCATCTCAGGAATCCTTTTTTAATTTTATCCATGATGCAGTCATCTGCCTTACATTTCTTTCTTATTTCATCCTTCGGTATTCTATCGTACAACGTTTTCCCGCACAATCTTTTTAGTGATCTCATTTCTACGGCGTTTATCCTGCTTTCATCCCTCTTTTGCCAAGCTTCACTTCCATACATTCTATACTTCCATATTTTATTATATTTTATGTGAATGACATGTTTCGCCTTAGGCACTATCAAATATAGTATGAAACACTTCGGATTTATATATCGTTATATCTTTACCTAAATATTGTATTAATAAATTTAACAAATTTCCGTTATCCTGTATTCTGGGGTTTATCCCTTAATTGTTTTCAACAACGTATTGGGCCACGTCAATAACCTTAAATATCGTTAATACGAATGAAAACGTCAGTTTTCTAGAAGTTTTATTATATTCTAAGGCATTATCAAATGTTTGATAATGCCTTCGAAGTGCGAAACTTCTCATTCCCATAAAATATAATAAACCTTATAGAAAACAGACGTTTTCATTCGTATTAATTATTTAATATGGAATATTACATCATTGTTCAAGAAACAATAAATAACTTAATTATCGTATTCTGCTCCCTTTACTCGTCTATATAAACAAGAACGCGTTTGATTTTTGCTACATTTAATAATGCATTCGACAGGCGAAATATGTCATTTACGTAAAATATAATGAAACTTCTAGAAAACAGACGTTTTCATTCGAATTAATTATCTATTATATAATACTCTTGGTATTCTAGTGGACATAACGCCTGACTCAAGTTATACGGGAAAAGTGAGTACTCTTGCACTTTATCAAACAACGCTTAGTTTGGTTTGTAAATAAAATCAAAGTTTCAACTAAATATTTAAGTTAAATTAAAAATTGTAGTTGCACGTGCTGCACTGAATACAATGATAACCTTCTTACGCAACAATAATCTAAACCTGAAACTCGTTAAAAAAATGACAGATAATTGTTAATTGCTATATATGATATGTTCTACTATATGGCTGTGAAATTTGGACTCTGAAAGTAAATGTTATCAACTGGTTAGAAGCGTTTGAGATGTGGATATACCCCTGAACCGATAAAGTCTGTAATGCAGATGTACTACAAAGAGCCGGAGCTAATAGAGAGCTGTTGTCGATTTTAAGGCTAGAATGATTTCATATTTCAAGGAGAGAAAAATACCACCTCATTCGGCTGATAACCCGAAGGTTTAGCAGCCGAATGAGTTGAGGGACGGCGGGAAGTTGCAGAAGACAGTATCCTAGCAGCGGAATATAAGGGGTTAGGCGGGAATAAAGAGAATTGAGAACCTGTTCCAAGTAGCACAGGACAGAGATGCTTTCGTTACAGTGATCACCAACGTTGGGGGGACCTGACACGGCAAGAAGATACAATTTATAAAATAAACGATGTAGTAAAATAGGCACTAAATACAAAAAAAAAAAAAAAAAAACTAAGTATGCAGTTTCGTTTTATATGTAATATAGAACAAAACTGCATACTTTTTTATACTTTTTTGGTACACAGTGCCTATTTTACTTCAACCATTCAAATGGACTATAATTTTACCAATTTTCTATGACAGTACCTTAAGAGACATTTTATTGTAAAACATTGTGGTAGACATGACAGAAGACGACAAAAATCTGTTGAAATCGCCCAAAACTTCTAGGCTTGTAAAAAAATATATAAAAAATTACTTAATAAATCTCTTCATGTTAATTGACATAATATACAAATTAATTTTCTGGAGACAAAACACGGACGGAAGTGAACAAAATTATTAAGTAAGTAAGTATGGTTATCACAAGTAATGGAAATCGAACCCTCAACCACCTTATTCTAAGCTCAGTGCGTTAATCATTTAAGCTACCAATTCACCAAGCTTATGCGAACTTATGAAATATTCATATTCTCTATAATATAATAAATATCGTCTCTTTTATGCATAGCCATAAAATTAAAAAATGCATGGCGTCCAGATAATATTATGTATTGAAAATACCATTTACGCCTATTGATATTGTATCACAGAATTCCTTATTCGTTTTATGCATTTTGTGAACACGCATTTGAACTATAAAACGTCAAATAAAAAATCTTAAAAGTTTAATAGTTCACACTTGAAAAATATCATAAATACAATAGAATATGTTAAATGTCAGTGGATGGCCAAACGGATAGTGACATTAAAATAAGGGTTGGCACGGGTAAAAAGCGCTCTAAAAGTGGTTAGACGAAAACGGCTCTTTAAAATGGAGTTCTCCTCATAACCTTTAAGAATGGAAGCGAAACATGGAACTGGCAGATTAAGGATGAGAGCAGAATCAATTCTGTAGTGAAGATATCCCTTCCATAAATATGTTCTTGTACCGACCCTTATGTATGGAAGCAAAGCATGAAACTAGCAAACTAAGAAAGAATAAATGCAGTAGAAATGAGATCTCTTAGACGAATGTGTGAAAAATCTGTGGATGCGGTCGAAAGATGGTGATATGACCAAAATTATGAAAGGATCATTAAGATGGTTTGGACACATGTAAATAATGAATGAAGAAATAATGTTAAAAAAAGTATACGTAAACGATGTAAATGGAACTAGAAAAAGAGGAAGGCCGAGGGAAACGTGGCACAATCAAATAAATCAAATATTGAATTTCGGCCATGTGAGGAGCCCGAGAAATCGACGCGCGTGCATAACACGATGTAATGTTGAGGAACCAAGAGAAATATGTCAGGAAAGAAGTGTGGCTGTCCATTCATTCCGCCTACCCCTTCGGAGAGACGGTGTGATGGTTAGTTAGTTAGTTACATTACTTTAGACCAGAATGCAAGAAAGCAATGTTAATAAATTAATAAATTATTGATAATGGATTTTTATTGCGTTTAAATTAATATGTTGAGTTAAGTATACGAATGAAAAGTCTGTTTTCTAGATGTTGTATTAGAGTTTATGTGAATGACACGTTTCACCTGTCAAAGGTATTATCAAATATGATAACTTAGTAATTATTTCATATGGAGTTTTACATCATTGTTCTAGAAACAATAAATAAATAGATGCTTACAAGTTATAAGCTGACTGTTCTTGCAAAGTAACTTGTAGAATGTTGCCAGAAGAAAAAAAACGATGAATGAACGAAGCAGGTAGTTACAAAACCCAAAAACATTTCTCAAATTATGAAATAAAGAAGGATTTCTAACCGTTTCACACTTCTTAACAAAACAAAATGCCTCGAAACGTGCCAAACTTCACCGTTTCGTCTTTTCATTTAGTTTATCTTGAAGATCCTCGTGAATAGAAAACGTGCATTTACAAATGAGTCAACGCCGCTCATTGTGTCCTTAGAAATATCTCCTACGTTCTGAGAAGGGACCTCCCGCGGTTGGTGTGAATAACCACCGGAGGAAGTAGAGATAAGAGCAAATAAAAGATAAAGGCAGGTAAGAAATTGTAGGACTTGTACAACTTGTAAGCTTAAAATTTTCTTCAGAGAGACTATAGTGCTCGCCTATTAACAAATAAACCCGCCCCAGGTAAGTATGAAACCGTTCAAAAATGATGAATACATAATATTTTCCACTTCTAAGTTTCGTGAGTATTTTTTCGATATATTTCGTACAGTATCTTGTATCTCGTAATAGTATCTTATCTTCCTAAAGTTGAACCATCTCTCATGCGTTCATGATTTTATAATATATAGGTAGGTACTTTTAATTTCTCTTTTTCTTTTTTATATATTTTGTATATACAACACTTTTATTAAAAAAAATTAAAATTACACAGACATGTTTCGGACAACCAGTCCTTCTTCAGTGATACATATATAACATATTATAATTATATGAAGAAGGCCTGGTTGTCCGAAGCATGTCTATGTAATTAAATTGATTTTCATATAAGTGTTGTATTTACAATGTATATAAAAATAAAAAGAGAAATAAAGCATCTACAACACAAAGTATGACAAATATAGAAGAGAGCCTTTAGCCTTAATTTTGTTTGTAATGTCTGTTGAGAAAATAAACTGATTTGATTTGATTTGAATACGAATGGAAATGTTTACTAAAATTTATGAAAATGACTTGAAAGCCAAACATGTCATTCCCATAAAATACAAAAAAATTCTAAAAAATATACTTTCTCAAAAATTCTAAAAAATTTACTAAAAATATATTACCTTGTTTTCTTTATTTTTCTTCCGATGGCGCTACAGCCCATATCGAGCCTTGGCCTTCGTCAACTTTCACCTCCAGCAGTTTCAATTCTCAGAAGTCATCCTCCAGTTCGGCACTCAAAGAAGTTGTGCTGCATCCCTCATTATTTCGTCTTCCCACCTCAGTGGTCTTTCCACCCTTCTTATAATGTGTTTATGGACCCGTGAGTTCGGCATCCTCTGCAAATGTCCAGCCCATTTTAATCTTTGTAGCTTAATGTGCATAAAGATGTTGGGGGTCTGCTACATGGAATACAGCTCATCATTACGTCGAATACGTCATTGCTCTCCTTTTCCCACGGGTCCACAAATTCGTCGCAGCATCTTTCTTTCGAAGGTGTCTAGCAGTTCCGACATTTTTTATACATGGACGTTTTCATTTGTATTAATTATTTAAAATAGAACTTTACATCGTTGTTAAAGAAATAATAAATACATTGTAAATTACCTCGGTATTCTTCTTTCTCTTCTTCAGTCATCTTCCCTCCATTACTGGATATAGGCCTCTTCCATTTTTCTCCAATCGTCCCTGTGTTGTCCATTTGTATCCACGTCTTCGTAGCTATTCGGGCAATGTCATCAGTCCGTCTTTAAGGTGGCCTCCCGACACTCCTGTTCCTTGATCAAGTTAAGAAGAGAAATTATCAATAACCAAAATGCAGCCATGTTCAAAATTGTAAAAATCAGTAAGCTTTCATCGTACAATATATAAATATAGAGAAAATTAAAAGGTATGTTAGAATATGATAGATTGGTGGTAAATTCTCTTGGACTACCCATTTGGATAAACGGCGGGATGGTTAATCAGTTGGTTAGTTTCGAGCAAAGTGTGTATATGGCAAAGTCCTCAAAGCGTCCCCTTCAAGTCTAAAGAAATGGATAGGTTTAAACCAATTCCTTCAGCTCTGAAAACTATTGGTCCCCAGCAAAGTTAAATGTTGCTGTTGGCCTTTTAGCCATTCTTTAAACTTTAAAAATTGAATTCTCTTTTGTTTTAATACATACGAGTAAAATACATTCCGTCCTTATGTATTTTGTATACTTGTAAAAGTTAGGTACTTGCTATTGGTACGAGTGTATATTCAACAATATTATTACGGTATGTTCCACTTTTTGCCGAGTACCTACCTAGTTAACACCTTTTACAGCGTGTAAACAGTGCCGTGAATTTAAGGCTCTCTCCCAAATATTCGAAATCCGATATCAAAATTAGCATCAAAATTTGATTAAGCCCATTGCTTTAGAGTTTACTTTCATTAGCAAACTGATGTAAAGATACGAGTGGGTGGTCCGGGAACTTAATAATCCCAGGCATTTAAATTTTAAGCACATAATACATTAAGATACACTTTTTAAACTTCCAAGTTTAATTAACTAATAGAAAAGGCATTAGTAAATTCTATGAGTAAAAATTAACAAATATCCCCTCTCAAGAAATATAAAAGAGTTTAAGCCGCTTTTACGAATTTTAAGAAAAATACTTTCTGATTTAGAGTTAAATAAAGTTTTGATAAACCCAAGGTGTTTATACTGTGGAATTCTTATAAGAGTTAGTTAAAATAATTAGAATAACACTTTTGTATTTTTAAAACACTCACCAAACCTACATACTTTGATGCACAAATTAAATTAAAATTTGTGAATAATAAAAGGTTGAGTCACAACCGAAACATGTCTCTATATCGTAAAATAAAATGTTGTTTTTCTATTTATTGAAATGTAAATCCACAACACAAAATAAAGGCGAATATGGAAGAAAAGAGTTTATGTCGTTCCTTAGATGATGAAGTTGCAAAACTTTTGAATCTTGTCTAGAAGAATAAACTCAAAAGTGAAAAATAAAAGATTTTTAATTTAAAAAAACAAATCAGTAAGCAAAGTGTCGTATTAAATCTTGGCAATAATAAGTTTCATTTTATTTTATAAAAGTAACATGTTTTGTAGTTCTGCAGCAACTTCAGCAGGATGAAAAAAATGCTCTTATAACATACAATCAATGATTTAGAAAACGTACGTTTTTATGAACATTAAAAATTGAGTTATAGATCATTGTGACAGTAAACAAATACAGTTTTCTTACGTGACAATGTATATGGCAGAGGAGTTATTATATTTAGAAATTCATATTTCGCTATTATTTAAAACCATAAATATGCATACATAAAGAAAACTTACTTGCTGGAGAATGACTGGAAACCTCTTGAAGATTTTAAGCCTCCTCGATGATATTATTCTAAGCTCCTCGATCCTGTAACATGCCATTTACATGAAATTTTATGCAAGTTTTAGATAATTGATATTTACATGAAATAATAATTAAAATGGAAGTAATTATTGCGAATAAAAATGTCTGTTTTCTAGAAGGTTTATTATGTTTTATGTGAATTCCCGTAAGATATTATGAAACTTCTAGAAAACATACATTTTCGTAGGTATTAATTATTTAATATGGATTTTATAGCATTGTCATGATGGAAGTTATAAGCTATAGGATGTGAGGTTTTAATGTAGATAGTGAATCGTTCGTTGCTTTAGGCAGGCGAAACATGCCATTCACAAAAAATGTGCTAAAAGTTCTAGAAAACAGACGTTTTCATACGTATTAATTATTTAATATGGAGTCTAACATCATTGAAACAACAGAAACAATAAGTATTGAATGGAAATTATTAGTTATAGGATTTAATGCGCATGTGAGATTTTAAAACAGTGAATCTTTTAAAAACCGGAAAATACCGATCAACCTGAAACGAAGTCTATGAAGCCTGCGTTCTGCCAGTTGGTACTTATGGTCTTGAAACTGTTACATTGTCCAAACAAAGTGCCGAGAAACTACGAGTGACGCAAAGAGCCATGGAAACAGCCATGTTGGGAATAAGCCTAACAGACAGAGTCAGAAACGATACGGTGAGAGAAAAAACACAGGTCACTGACATCATCCACCGGGTGGCGACTCTAAAATGGCAATGAGCAGGTCACGTAGCCAGAAGCTCAGATGAAAAGTGGACAAGAAGGCTGCTGACTTGGAGACCGTGGACGGCATAGAGAGGTGCAGGGCGATCGCAACTACGGTGGAAGGATGATCTGAACAGACACGTCGGAATAACCTGGATGCAGTCTGCACAGGACAGAGTGACATGGAAGCGAATGGAGGAGGCCTTTGTCCAGGAGTGGACGGGAATAGGCTGAGGAAGAAGAAGAAGAAGAATCTTTCGGAATACTTTGTACTTTTTGATAATCAAGCTCGAAAGGAATGGGCCTTGATATACATAATGAAATTACACGGTATATAGGTATGTAGACTCGTGGGAATCGGGAAATACATAAAAATAGTTTTTAAGGAATGTAGAGATGGTTAAGGTTTTCCAATATTCTGTAAGTGCTCACCCGAAGCTGGAGATCGCTACTAATTACGATTTTTGTTATGAATAGGCATAATATTATATTATTTCTTCCCGGATACTTCTCGTGATTAGTTCTTTCGGGCCTAGCAATTACAGCGGGTAATGCCAGCTCAGTGCAAGAAGATCCGTACCGCACAGAGCGCCACGATTCTCATAGCTTTACTATCATCTTTACTTCATTACCCATACGAGTATAGGGTTGTTTTGAACTTATGAAACGTTATATATTTAACATATTCTTTTGAAATATATTTTGATTATGAAATAATCGCATTACAGCAAAATCGCGACGCAATGAAACTAATAAAACGTTGAGCTCGGATTTCCATGAAAATGAAGACAGATAAGATGAATTTAAACATCGTCACGTATTTTTAGATTCCTTCAGACTAATAAATTGTTAGAAAAAATTATCTTATTTGCCTTTTTCTTTTTTTATATACTTTGTATATATGTAGGTACAACACTATTAAAATTACATATGAGACACGATTCGGACAACCAGTCCTTCTTCAGTGATACATATTATAACTAACTAACTAACTAACCATCACGCCGTCTCCCCGAAAGGGTAGGCAGAAAGAATGGACTGTCACACTTTTACTGATGCGGCACTCCACCCTTCTCTTTTCGCTCCGCGGGAGACGCGGTGTGATGGGTTGCGAACCTCATCGCCACCAATAGGCATCTCCCGCGCACACTTCGATCGTCCAACACCCACAAATTAAATCTAAAACAAA